>ML855801.1:5276-26402 GCA_009831015.1 Picea engelmannii | reverse complement strand
TCTTCTCGCTATGAGAAGCTCTCTTTCTCAATCCAATTAATGGATTCTCTGCAACAAGCTCGCCTTCACCACGTTGTAGCTTTTCCCTGGTTAACATGCAAAACTCAAATCCAAACGTCAACTAGCTCTGATACCACTTGATCCATAGGTTCTTTTAATGACTATGGTTGAGTTTTAATTTTGCATGCGTTAATTAACCATTTGAGAAACTTAATGAAAGAATGAGGAAAGAAGAGGAATTATGACAGCCATATACACATATGCAAATCTGAAATGAAGTAATAAACAACAAAACCATAACACGAGGATTGATAACGGAGTTCGGCACAACTTTGCCTACGTCTCCAGGCCTTTGTCTCTGTGGGGGAGGCTTCTTTATTTATGTTCAAAAGATCAAAAGTACATCGCAGCAATGCCAATTGGATACAATACTGATCTGGTCATGTTCTTCCAGATCTTTAGAACCCTGCAAAGAAAATGACACGCAAAACGGACGTCCAGAGCTCCTAGAAATGGCCCGCAAGCGTCTGCTCCTCAATAGCTTCCCTGCATAAAAATGGTTTTGGCTTGGCTTCCCTTCAACATAAATCTGCTTTTGTCTGTCCCTCCATGGCCTCAATTAGGCCTAGTTTTTATAGATCTGAAGTTGGTTATCCATCCCCAACTTCCTCCCAAAATTTGGGCTCCAAAAATGCCCAATATCTCCCAAAAATGGAGAAAATTAATTAAAATCAGGCACAATATTAATGAAAATCCAAACTTTAGCAATAAAAACCCACTTTAGTTTAAAAATAGAGCGCATCCCCTTTTTGGCGTGTTCCCTAGTCATATGGGACACGACCATGTGGCCGGGCGCTCCACTGTCTCTGCGTTGGTCCCCCTCTGCTAGCTCTTGGTCATCGGGTTCTGCATATATCCGTGGGCTAATGGTTATAACCTCTCGTGCCCTGTTTTGATTAAAGTCCTGGGTCACATGGTAGTGGTTACTTACCGGCGTGAGGTCCAAGGGCTAGGCCCTATCCGACTTCTGCATATCCCGTGTCGTGGTCATGTGTAATGTATATTGGACCGTGGGCTGGGGCTAAGCCCCGACACTTTCCCCCACTGACGAAACCTTAATTTAAATTCAAATATATTCTCCGCCGTATACATAATAAGAACCAATCGCGGCCCGAGTGGTTAGCCCGGTCTTGCCAGTCCGTTGCCCAGAGAATAGGTCGGGGGTTCGACCCCGGTGAACACATATAAATTTTGCACAAACCTTGATCCAACCATAGGGTGCCACGTGGCAACCCATGATTGGGCCACGTGGCACCTCAACAACCAATAGAAGTCTGCCACGTGTCAATCGCTGAATGGTCCACGTGTCTGCCACGTACCCTATCCAGTCACTGCCCTGTCAGCTGCTGACGTCATCCCATGCCACATGTCACCCTTACAGTGGTGACACGTGTCACCCATAGATTGGTCCAGCTGTCTGCCCATACACCACATCAGTCTGCCACGTGTTGTCTTCAGAAGTTTCCACATCACCTGTACGGCCGTACGACTTGTACAGTCAGCATGCCACGTGGCACTGTACGAACTGTATAGTCATCCCCTTTTTTTGCCTGTTTGGGTTTTCAGACAGAACGCGATATCTTTCGCATACGGAGCCCGTTTGACGAAGTAAATATGTGGCTAGAATTAGGAAGACGAGACAGATGTAATGGCGCTAGTTTCGTCAGATTCCGAGCACTTTCATTTTTGAGCATTTTTAAGCCCTGTTAGGCTTCTGGATTCAATTCTGGATCAACGAGAGGGCCCATAATATGTGAGATGTAATTTATGTAGGATAGCATAGTTGGTAGTGTAGGAGAGCGATTGTTGGAGTGAAGTGTTTCTTTTGTGAGTGAGTTTCTGCGTGGAAGAGTGTGGAGAGCAGCGTGGGAAAAATTGAAAATCTCCACTGAGAGTTGAAGCCCATGTGGAGTGATGAAAAAAAAATAAAAATGAATATGTTGCACTGTAAAAATGCACAATTGCAGTCGCCCCACTTTATTTAGCCATTGTTGCAAGGAGGAGGTCGTCATTGATGCCACCGACACCTAGATCCAATGACTACTTACAAAGTCATTCAGTGTCTTTTAGGTTGTAATCATGGACAATCACCTGTATGTGGATCTATACTATTCTTATATCCATACAAGAATGATGTTCACAATTTGGGGACTGTTGCAACTCTTGGAATAATATCTTGGTTTGGTACCCGATGTGGATCTCATGTTTGATTATATGGATAGGCCCAAGATTAGAAAACCAGAATATGTTTTTGGCAAGAAATCACCACCTCCTCTGTTTCGATACTACGACAACAAATATCACTTTGAAATTATTTTTCTATATTGGTCCTTTTGGGGATGGGCTAAAGTGAATTTGCCAGTTTGGGAGGAAGAGTTCTCTGACAATAAACTAGGGTCCAAAGTTGTGAAGTGGATAGACAAAAAATTGATTGCATACTGGAAAGGAAATTCTGATGTGGGTGCTCCTATACAGAGAAATTATTTGAATAGAATAACTCTAGGACTTCGGGGGCTGAAATTTTGTGGTAGAATTAAGGAAATAAAGAAGCGACAACCAACAATTACTAGCATATGATTTTTATTGGTTGTATGTATGTTATATTTATTTTGTAAAATTATGTGATGAATAACCAATTATAGAACATAGTAACATAACTTAAGCCGATGTGTGTGGAAGCTCCTCCTTTCCACAAGAACATGATCACTAGTTTGGTTATGTCTATAGTTTATTATAGCTAGTGTTTATTGTTGTCCTTCAATGCTCCAAGAACAAAGGTTACATGTTATCTTTATGTGTTTGTGTATGTGAAGAAAAGGTCAAGTTGTATGATTGACTATTGGATACATTTAGTATCTAGAATGTTTTCCTATATAACTAACAAATACATAGTTTGTTGTGTATTTGACAGATGAAAGTATGTTCATAGAGTGATTCAGTATGGAGACTATTTTTCAGGGTAGTCAAGAATTGTCGATCCTACAAATACATCATTGATGGTTAGAAGCAATTGTATATTAAATGGATCAAGTGGAAGTTCGAAGTTGATGGTTGAGAAAGAGTGTAGTCTATGAGATTTCAGAGTGGGTAGAAATGTTGATGAAGACTAGGCCAGACAAAGATCAAAGTTCAAAAATATTTTTATATAATTTCAATATTGTTATTTGTGATGTAAGCATTAAGGGAGAGTGTTAGAATTAATGCTTACTTTAGAGATTGGTTTAGGTTTGTTAGATATAGTTGGTTTGAAAAAATATTCTCCAACTATCAGATCCTATTTCTGTCTGTGTGGTTGAGAGATTTCCCTCATGAGTTTCTTAGGCTATCAAGGGAAAAATTCTTGTATAAATATCTAGTTTATTGAATAATGAAAACATATAGAATTATTTTGTGCATGATAGATTGCTAAGTCATAAGAGGGAGGAGAGGGAGTTAGTAAGCCCCATTGGGATAAAGTTGCAACAATTGGTAGAATTGGAAGAGTGGCAACATGTTATAGAATAAATGATGGAAATGTTATTGGAGGAAAATATGACAATATTGAATGAAGGTCTAAAGAGTTTCCAAAAACATAATATTGTAGCAATGGGTAGTGAAGGGATGGATTATAAGAAGGAATTCACCTTGTTAAGCCCTAGACAAAGCCCCATGTTAAGCATAAAGCCTCATGTAATCCCTAGATAAAGACCAACATATTGAGTTATTACATTTCTATTTTTATATTAGTGTTTTCGGTTAGAACCTTTAATTTAATTGTACCCTTTGTCTCCTATATATATACCAAGGAGACCTAGTTTTAGAACCATCTCATCTTGTACATCTGTTCTATTGTAAAATGAGGTTTCCCTAGCAAAGAGGCTTCACATTTATTCTTCTCTCTTTCTCTAGGTGTGGAGTTACTTCTCTCTCTCTTTTTATGTTATTTTGGTTGTTTGGTGTATAACATTTAGTACTAGAGCATACAATCCTAGGTTTTTTCTCCTTCAAACAAGTCACCTTGGAATTTTCTCTATAACTTTTTTTTTGGGGGGGGGGGCATTTTCAAATAGTGAATTTTTTAGAATCTCGAGGTGAAATCACAAATCTCCTATGACAAAAATTTCAAGTTTTTTTTCACAACCCTTTTTGAGTTATATCCTGTGCAAATTAGGGTTTTTGACTAGTCTTAAAACTAGTCTCAAACAAGTGTTCTTCGTAAAATAGACATAACATTTTTTAGGTGAAGTATTGGACTATAAATTTTTTATGATGTTGAAGAGACATATATAAATACTTGTGGAAACAAATTTGGTTTTTTTTTTCACTACAAATTTTGAGATATAGGTTGTGGAAGTTAGGGTTTTTGACTAGTCCTAAAATTAGTATCAAACAAGTCACTTCAGAATTTTCGCTATATTTTTTTTTGGGTGAAGTTTAACAATGTGAAATTTATAGGAACCCGAGGAGACATAGCTAATAAAATGTGGCAAAGTTTGATATTTTGATTTAGTACAATTTTGAAGGTACAACTTGTGTAATTTAGGGTTTTTGACTAGCCCTAAAACTAGACTTCTCAAACAAGTGTTCTTGGTAAAACAATAATATATGATTATGCAAAGATCCAAATTGAGTGAAACTATTTGAATTGGAAATAATACAGTCCATAGTGTTTCAGGTCCAAATTTCAAAATCATATTAAAAAAATTGGACATGTGGAATTATGTACAACTTTGCTCTTTGGAAAAGGCCAAAAATCAACAAGTTTTGGGAAAGTTACCATAAATTTCACTTGGCACATCAAATTTTGGTCAAAATGTGACATTGTAGAGAAGACATATTAGAATAATACAGGTTGAAATTTTGGACTTAGAAAGGCCAAAATTTCAGAGATACATTAGGAGAAAGGCCGACCAACAAAATAGTCACCAAATCAGGGTTTTAAAGGTACACAACTTACAATTGATATAAATTTGATTGGAAGATCTATTTCGAGTGATTAAAAAATGTAGCACATATAATAGATATAGATAAATATTGTTTTTATCCCACATGGAAAACGGTGTTGCAAAAAAATTCTACACTAATTGAACCTCTAGAGATCTCAACCATGACTTAGGAAGAAAGTGAAGAGATACATAACCAACTATCCAAATTGGAGAATCAATTTAATGAATTGAAGGATAGGTCAATAGCAAAGGACGATTTGATAAAAACCTAACAAAAACTACAATAGATGGAAAATAACATTAAGGAAAAAATGGAACAATTACAAAATTCTATGTCATCCATGATTGTGCATGCCCTAGATGAGAGATTCCCTAAAGGAGATATCAAAATGAAAGGAAATCATGAAAATGTGGAAGACATAATTATTGAGACCTAGAATCATGATTATTCATCACTCCAATATACACATCATTGGGGGTTCAAATCGACACTGAGGACCTACTTAATTCCCAAGAACGATATGAGGAAGTTTGATGGTAAAGCTCCTATACCATGGATATTCCATATGGAGCAATTCTTTGATCTACACCAAGTGTCAACCTTACAAAAGGTAAATCTTGCATCCTTGTATTCCGAAAATGATCAATTTGTCTGGTATCAATGGCTTTGTGAATGAAAAAAGGATTCCATTGTCTCTTGTTCCATTTTAATAGATGAATTGATAGCACATTATGGGGATATTAAGAACAATACGTTTTTTAGTCAATTGATAAATCTCCGACAAAGAGGTCCAATTACAAAGCAAATTCAACAATTCCAAAAACTCAATCTTGGGGTATACAACATTCCAGAGGACAATTTTTTAGATATCTTTATGGGCACTTTAAAGGATATAGTTTGGCATGAGGTGTGTCTCTTTGAACCTAAATCACTAGAGCATGCTTTCACTGTGGCCAGGAAAGTCAAAAGTAAGAATATGGCTACTAGAAGTGTGGCCACTAACAACTCTAGAGAGCACCATGTTCCCTCTCCTAACCTCACTCAACCTACAAGGTTGACACCTTCACAAATGGATAAACAAAGACAAAAAGGACTATGTTTCAATTGTGATAGAAAGTATAGGAAGGAACATATATGCATTGAGAGGAAATTATTCTACATAGACCGTGAAGAAGAAGAAGATAAATAATTGGAACAATAGAAAGATATAGAACTAGAAGAAATTTTTCCAATGATATATTGTCATGCATTGGCTAACATCGGTACTCCACAAACCCTCAAGATAGAAGTATATATTTTTACACATTAGTTTCGTCACCACTATGACCGTTAATGATGTACACCTATCCTTTGTCTTTAGAAGGATCAATAGCTTGAATCCCTGAAGAAAAATGAAGACACATTTTCCCATAAAGATGAGAATTATCTTTTCCTTTGTAAAAACCTTATAAAAAGGGATCGTTGCACCTTGCTCAGTGTTAAGGGTGTGACGATTTATGATCGATGTAGGTTGCACCACAGTGGCATGCGACGTTGTCGCAACTTTCTCAATATTAAGGGTGCGGTGATCTTTTTTACAAAGAAAAAGAACATCTTCTCGATGTTTCTAGAATGGAAGCTTTGAGGGTGAGTTGGCCTTCGATCGGTTTGGATCTGATTCTCATCCCTGTTCTAGTGGGATCATCCTAACCTCCTCACCCTATCCTTTTCAGCTTATAAAAGGAGAGGAACTCTCATGGGGAAAGCTAGTTAGAGTTTTGGAGATTTTTAGTTAGCTTTGGAATGGTTAGAGATTTTTTGGAGCTTCAGCTTAGTCACAAAGATTCAACTAATGAGATATTAGTCAGGCCAAGATTTTGGAGTCTTTGTGCCTATGTTGGCTTTGAGTTTCACTTTTCCAAGTTGATATTGTGAGTGACTTTCAAATCTATAGTCTCAGAATTCGTGGAGTAGAAGTGTGTGGGAAGCAAGAAACTGTTGGAAGGGACCTTACAACATCAAGGCATCGGTTGTATTCTCCTTTTCATATTTCTAATATAGTGATATATTTATTTCCCATAAAATTGTTCGTATTTTATTATATGACTCCTTGATCACATACATAGGTTTTGTTGAGAATACATTATTTCTTTCACTTTGTTGGCTTATGTCTTTTTAGAGGTTCAACATCCCATAAGCTTTGAAACAAAGCGAGGACGAAACTAGTGAGGACAAACAACATTTAAAAGGTATTTCATTTATCTCTTGTTAGTTAGTATGCTTGATAATTAAAACTTAGGGAAAGTTTTATATTCTATCTTGTTTTGTTCTAGTTTCGGGTGAAACTAGGGAGATCAGTTTGTGTCCGCACTTACCGATTTGTCCAAAGAAAAAATTGGCGACCATACTAGGGATTCAGATTGTTTTCCTAGTAGTCTTGTTTATTTGCTTGTCTACTTGAGTTTTTGATTTTCTGAGTCACTGAGAGATCCAGTCTGACTCACTGACTGTTGAATTCACTGAAAAACTTTCACTGTTTTTTTATTTTTCCATTTTTTAGTGTTCGACACACCCTACTTTGTGATACAATGCGACATCGTTGCACTGTAATGTTATTTGGCCTGCATCGATCCAGGATCGTCGCAATGTGTTAGTCTAATAGCCTGCAATGATTGTGTAAAAAAATAATCTTTGATGGTTTTTCTTGCCCGGATCTTAGATATGGTTTTGGGGTGAATTTTTGGGTTTGATTATGGTCTGTTTACAATCAACTTGACAAATTTGCATATTCTTTTAACCAATCTTTGCTTTGTTTTAGCTTGTTTTCTTTTGAAATATTTGATCTCTTGCTTTTAGTGTCTTTCAGTTACAAAGCATTGTTTTTTATTTAGAATTATTTAGTGAAATAACTTCTTCTTCCTTTTATGAATAGTTCGTGTTAAAAGAGAAAATTAGTTTGGGTTTCTTTTGTTTCAAAATGATTTCCTATCGCCTTTTAGTTTCCTTTTCGAAATAAAAGTATTAATGCTTGATTTGCATTAGTTGGGGGACGGTTTTTAATTTTTGTAGTGAATTTGCATTTCTTTTGCATCTTTCACGAAATAAATATTGCATTTGGGCATTTGGGAATTGGGTGTTATTTGTTAAGAGAAAGTTGAACCTCTTCTCCATCCCATAAGTAAGATTCATTGAAAATAAAAAGATGTGCATCTCGTTATTTTGCATTCTTTTGGAGTCGAGTCTAAAACATCATACGTTTCACTTTCACACCCTTGCGTAAACAACAACCTTAAAATAAAGCGCTTATAAAAATTGATTAGACATTTTTGTATTTTCTGGTAGCAAACCTACATTAGCTTAAGGTGTAGGGATTTGGAATAGGTTGAAAGTGTTAGCACATATATTTGTATGGGGGGTGTTTTCCCCTTTAGGATTGGCCCTTGGGTGGAAAAATGCGAGAAGAGGGGCTAAAAACCCCACTTTTCGGCTTTATCCAAAGTCAGAGAGGTTGATTTGATGGCTTCGCCAGATCCCCTTTAGCACCTTCCACGTCCGCATGCCAGTCTTCCCTGCAAGCGTCCAACGAAGTGCAGGTGGCAAAGAAGAGGCCACCATATTTTCCAGATGCCAAGTCGACTTGGCCTCGTTCTGATCCCGATGAAGCAGTTGTGGAAGCGGGTAAGGTGGTTGAGACATCGTCTCCTTCTATAAATGGAAGGCCAAAAAAGGACCAACTGTGGAAGAAGGCTGTCAGGACCAGACTAACAGAGATCGAATATGACAAAGAAATGCATGGACAGTCTAACAAAAGACTGTAGGCACAATCTACTAGAAGATCACATGCATGATCAACTTGACAGGAAGCTCACCGACTCAAAGCTTTGACTATAGTGGCGAGTTGTTCTAGGTATATGTAGGCAGTTTTTTTTTTTTAGGGTTGATGGTTGAGGTACGCTCCCGCATTGTAATTTTTTTATAAAGCACATTGGTTATATGGTTATGTAATTCGATCTTAGACTTCTGGTTTAATGAAAGTCAACTTCCTATTTCCATGCTTTATTGCCTTTGATACTAAATGTTCATGATTGTAGGATTCACATGGATGTTTATGACTGAGTTGTAATGGATGTTGGGTTATGGCCCGGTTATAGCATTTTCAGTCTCCTGAACTCCGAATCCAAGAAGATCTTATTTTCTAAGTTTTTCCTGCTTAGGCTGCTGGAAGACTTGTTGTCTAGAGCAGACCTTTTCATTTTCTCCTCAATTTCTTCCTCCTGCTCACCCTTACTACAACTTACTGACTAAATTTGAATCGAGACCTCATTTGAGGATGCATGCTGGTCCAGTTTTTCGAGTTAAAATGATATTATCCTGAGCCTGTGTCCATTCAACCCCCTTTAAAATTATTCATTGTGACATATAAAATGATTGGTATTGGGATTACCTCTTCCGCAATCCAGCGGTGACTTCTGGTGCTAACATTTATGGCACCGTTTCCGGGGAATGAATTGAATACTTTTCCCTGGGATTGAATGACAAAGAGATTTTGATCTTGAAGGTGCATCAGATATCAGAACCATTGAAGATTGCAACCTACACTTGGCGACTCCACTGTTTCAGTGTGGTTGCCTCTTGCTATAACTACAACTGCCTGGGAGAACATAACGATCAGAGCTGGTCTTTGATGGTGAAAAAATACTAGACACACTCATTCTGCACATCATTCACCTGGCGACTCCATGGTTGAAGAATCGATTGGCGACTCCACTAGTTCGAAATTGATAAAATCTTGGCTCAGAGGTTTGATTTTTGTGATTTTTCAAAGATAGTTGGTTCCCCTAACCCACTACCTAGTAGAGAGGAATCAGAATGAAGCCTTCCCAAGTTTCAAGGAAAGGAGGGGGAGGTACCGGCTGAATACTTGCTCCTTTTTCACGATTTTATTCATCAGCTTCATATTGTGCATGAAGATGTTCAGATCAATATTTTTGGATATTCATTGAAAGGAGCTGTCCTTGATTGGTGTCGATCTCTTCCTGTTGCAAGCATCGACTCTTTGCATAGTTTTCATGCAGCTTTCAATTCATTTTGTAAAGATTATTTTCTAGCTGAGTGTCTTTATGAAAACTATTGTGATGAGTTTTCCTTGTTTCATGAAGATTCTGCTAGCCATGAAAACCATATTTGTGATGAAGTTTTTACTGTGGAGGAAAGAATTTTCTATGAAGGTCTAGAGGTGTTGGATGATATTAATTATGATGGTTGTAGCGTAGAAACATATGGCATCATTTCAGATGTATCTGTTCTTTTAGATGTTCATGAAGACCAACATGTCTCTTTTGAAAATTATGATGTCTATGAGAAAATGTTTTCTGCAGTAGATATTTGTCCTAGATATGGGACTGAGGAAGATGTTGTTTGATGTTCTTATGAGGAAAATGCAGAGGATATATCTATCCCTAAATCAGATGTTTTGAGCATCCCTTCTTGCAAGGAAGAAGTTGTTGCAGATACTAACCGAGAGAAGCCCATCTTTGATGAATATCCCAGCGAAGGCGATGAAAAGAAAATATTTTTCATGGTTCTTGTGTATGATGATTATGAATCTGATCCTTGGAGGAGCCATGAAGAAGAAGAGGAGGAGATGAAGGTGCAGTTTATAGCCTTCCCATAGCCTGTCAGCGAGCAACCACCACCTGGGATTAGTTAGCCTGCATCAACTTCTCATCCACTTGTGCTTACTAGAGATATTCAGCCATGTGTGAGCAGCTGTGGAGTAGATCGGGCTGTCTGTTACAAATTTTCTGGAGTTTTCCACTCGCTTTATGAGCCTATCAGCGAGTATATGAAGCTTCATTTCCTTCATGACTTGGAGCCGCCTAGATTTATATCAACTTCAACCTTTGGAGGAAAGTTGAAGGATGTAACCGTTCTGTTGTCATGGTTGCACCATCTATTATCAGTCGCTAACAGAGTAAAATAACTTCCAGTCAGGAAGTTACTTGAATGGCTAAGGTGGAAATTTGCTTTCACTTAGAACCATGTAAAAATAAATTAGTCTAGGACTGTATATAAATAAGCTCCTATGGAGACCATGTATGTTTTTTTTCATTTTTTACTTATCGACATGTATTCCTCAGCAGGGAGTTTTGAGCTTGACTCCATAGCCCAACAAAAGGCGACTGGAATTACTGAAGATCTTAAAGCCTCACAGGGAGGACTCTATCCCCATGGAGACTAATGTTAGCACATATATTTGTATGGGGGTGTTTTCCCCTTTAGGATTGGTCCTTGGGTGGAAAAATGCAAGAAGAGGTGATAAAAAACCCACTTTTCAGCTTTATCCAAAGTCGGGGAGGTTGATTTGATGGCTTCGCCAGATCCCCTTTAGCACCATCCATGTCTTCCTTCCAGTCTTCTCTACAAGCGTCCAACCAAGCGTAGGTGACAAAGAAGAGGCCGCCATATTTTCCAGATGCCAAGTCGACTCGGCCTCGTTCTGATCCCAATGAAGCAGTTGTGGAAGTGGGTAAGGTGGTTGAGACATCGTCTCCTTCTATAGATGGAAGGACATAAAAGGACCAACTGTGGAAGCAAGCTGTCAGGACCAGACTGAAAGATATTGTGTCTGACAAATAAATGCATGGGTAGTCTAACAAAAGACTGCAGGCATAGTCTACCAGAAGATTGCATGCACGATCAGCCTGACAGGAGGCTCACCGACTCAAAGCTTTGACTGTAGTGGAAAGTTGTTCTGGGTATATGTAGGAAGTTTTGTTATTTTGTTAGGGTCGATGGTTGAGCTATGCTCCCACATTGTAAATGTTTTATAAATCATGTTGGTTATATGGTTATGTAATTCGATCTAAGACTTCTGGTTTAATGAAAGTCAACCTGTTTCCATGCTTTATTGCCTCTAATACTTAATGTTCATGATTGAAGGATTCACATGGATGTTTATGACTGAGTTGTAATGGATATTGGATTATAGCTCAATTATAGCGTTTTTAGTCTCTTGAACTCTGAATCCAAGAAGATCTTGTTTTTTGAGTTTTTCCTCCTTAGGCTACTGGAAGACCTGTTGTCCAAAGTAGACCTTTTCATTTTCTCCTCATTTTCTCCCTCCTGCTCACCCTTACTACAAATTACTGACTAAAGTTGAATTGAGACCTCATTTGCGGATGCATGCTTGTCCATTTTTACCAATTAAAATGATATTATCCCGAGCCTGCGCCCATTCGACCCCCTTTAAAATTATTCGTTGTGACATAAAAAATGATGGGTATTGGCCTTACCTCTTCCATAATCCAGAGGTGACTTCTGGTGCTAATAGAAAGGATGAATTTCCAAAGCTATCAACCAAACATAGAATCTTGTGCTAGGGAGCGGTAAATCCACTTATTACATTTTGTCCTAGGAAGCCCTTCTCACACAAGGGTCAATCATGAGGTCACATTGTGACTAACCTTGCTTTGTTGGTCTTGGTGTAGTGGTTGCGCATATTATTGGGGGTCACTTGAGAAAAAAACCTTGTGCGAGTCTTCTCAAGTTGATTTCGGGCTCAGTTACCTTGCCCTTACGTGAGTATCAAACTATCGACTATTTCCCCATGCATTATTGTTGTATTTGGTAACCTTAGTGGCCTTTCTCTTTAGGGTAATACATGAGGTGACGATGAATGGGAAGTCTTCACTGTACCTGGAATCGACGTTGGCCAAAATCACTCGAGCTTCTTGGAGGGTAAATCCATGTTTATTGTGTGGAAGCTTGCACCAAGGAGTAAGTCTGTTGAGAAGGTCGCCAACATAAATTTTCCACCCACTCTATCTCAACCCCTTCTTACATTGTTCATGCGACGTTGGATTTCATCACCAACTAGTGCGTTCATTCTGAGAAGGTTTTGTTTTCTTATTTGCTTCCTAGATTTTTTAGCGTGTGCTATTTGTTTTCCCTTATAGGCCTCAGGTTGGATCCATATTTATGGCATCTGTACCCAACATGACCAATGAAGGAACCCCTTTTCCAGGGGAACCTTTTGTTTTTATTTCTTATAGAAACGTTGGTCCTCCTTACATCGCTACTTAGATCCTTCCAGGTCTCATGTTTTGGTTACTAGTATGGTTGTTTTCCACTCAGGTAATCCTGAATGCAGCAAGTGCTTCAGTTGTAAGCACTTTCCCCCAAGAACATCAACCTCATGTTGATCCTTCTCCTTCTTCACCAGTAATATCTTCTTCGCCCTCTTCACTTGCAAGTTCTTCTTCTATTCCATCTTCTTCGCTAAGTGAAACCTCTGAAGCTAGTAACCTGGTGGATAAGAAGAAGAAGAAAAGGAAGATTAAGAAGAAGAAAAATAAGCAAGGGTCCAAACTTCCAACCACTACCAGACATGTTGGGAACCAACTAGTTACTGATAATCATGTTGGGAGTGTTGACGCCAAGATCACCCAAACAACCTGTAAGCCCAAGTACCCTTGTAGGATTTGTAAGGGTAACCATCTTCTTAAGGATTTCCCTAGTCTATCCAAGGTTATAGAAGCATGGTCTACACACCCTCGTTAGCCCATTTCATCATCCTCTGAAAAACACGTTGATGAACTCCCGTCAACTAGTCAGGATACCATTGGGAAGAAGAAAAGTAGAGTCAAGTTCCTGTGTATGTTAAGTGGAGGGAGTCATCAAACCCACCTTTGCCCTTGTATGGACGAAGTCTCAAAATTACTAGAAGACATGACTATTTCCCAGCCTCCACTTTCGGATGCTTATTGCAACCTTACTCTCAACCCACCTGTAGTTGATGGAATGATCAATCCGGTCCCTTCGTCGGTCAGTTCGGTTGATTAGGGATTCCATCTGGTCACGTCCTTAGTTGAACCGGTTGACAAGGTTGTCAATCCGATCCCATCCTTGGTCGATCCCACTCTCTCGTTAGAGAGCGAAACCCAAGCGGTCGATCCATTTCCATCCGTCGACCCCATTCTCCCCTTGGAGAATGCAACCCAAGTGGTCGATTTGATCCCATCATCAGTCGATCCTACTCTCTCACTAGAGAGTAAACCTGATACTTACGACATTTTTCTCATTGATACAGAATCTACCGTGCTTGGAGGAATTCCTCCTTCTCCCATGGAACCCCATACAAGTAATGATGCAATCCTTTTTTATTGGGGCATGCTTACTGAACCTCATCTTCCCTCTCACATTCCTTTCAATATTACAATACAGGTTTGTGGTCAGGACATTCCTCAGATGTTGATAGATGAAGGTGAGTTCGTTAGTATTTTGTTCTCTATTGCTTGGAAAGATTTGGGTTGTCCTAATCTTGTGCCAGTTACATAGAATCTGTTAGCTTTTAACAAAAGAACCGGTCAACCCTTAGGGACCCTTCATCAGTTTTCAATAACTTTGGGAGGGAAAATTGTCTTTATTGATGTTATGGTAGTCCAAGACCCCTTGGATTTCAATTTACTCCTTGGGTGAGATTATGTTTATGCCATGAAAGCTATCATGTCCACTCTTTTTCGTGTGATATCTTTCCCTCACGATGGAATAATTGTGACTATTGATCAACTTTCATTCATTGGTCCTGAATTGATTACCAAATCACCGACCTCCCTGAACAGTTCTTATATGCAAACGATATCTCCTCTGCCACAGGTCAATTATGTGGTGTTGTCTCCCATGCCGATGAATATGAGCCTCTCATTGTAAGCTCAATCTCTTATGACTTCAATCTGGTAGTTAACATGGTGATATCTTCGATAGGGATTTTAGAGCTTGATCTCCTTACCCTTGTCACAACCCTCGACATGTGTTCCTTCCAGAGTGTGTTTCTTCCATCCAATGAAGATCTCTTGGAAGCCATGACTGAGTTTTTTCCCTTGACATGGTGTCCTTTCGAAGAATTGTCCTCTTGGAATCCATGGTCAAGAAAAGAGATTTGAACATGGTTTTCTGATTTCAAGATCATTAAAAAATGAAACCAGCTTTTTGCATGGTTTTCTGATTTCAATCTCATTAAAAAATGAAACCAGCTTTGAGCATGGTTTTTTTATTTCAATCTCATTAAAAAATGAAACCAACTACGAGCATAGTTCTTTTCTTGTGTCAAGCTCGTTTAAAAATGAAACAGAGGTCTGGGGATTGAACCTGGATTCTCAAGCATAGTTCATGTTCCTAAGTCAAGCTCGTTAAAAAATGAAATAGATTTCCCCCCTCTTCGATTAAGTCAAGCAGTTCGTTACATATAGTATTTGAAGATTCATTTCATCCGCCTGTGTCGTTGGACGAAACGAAGCTCAGGGGGGGGGGATGCTTACAACCTCTGGATTTCATGCTAAGGTTAAGCTGCCAACTTCTTAAGCTGGGGGAAAAAGTACCAACCATCCCTGGATAATGTGTTCAGAAGTCACAAGCATATTTTTCTTTGGTTCAAGCTTGTGTAAAAATGAAACCACCTACCTCAAGCATAGTTTCCTCTAGTTCAATATTGTGTAAAAATGAAACCAGGTCCAAGCATAATTTAGTTTAGTTTTTAATCTTGTGTAAAAATAAAATCTATCCCAAGCATAGTTTTGTTTTGTTTTAAGCTTGAGTAAAAATGAAAACAATCCCAAGCTCAGTCGTTGTTTTTTCTCATGCTTGTAAATACCTGAGAATGTAACCGAGTATACTTTTATCACTTTTTTCAGACTCGTAAAGGTTATATGAAAAAAGGAACCCCTTGGAGTTCCCTTTAAGCTCTTTTCAGACTCTCTAAACATGAAAATATTGCTGAGCGATCTTGTTCTTTTCACGCTCGTTAAAGTATTTGAAGAAAATGTTTATTGAGCATTAGTTAATATCTTTTTCAGTCTCATCAAACTACTTTACTCAAAAGGACATTTTGGAGTTTCCTTTAAGTGTTTTTTAGACTCTCTAAATATGAAAAACCACTGAGTTTACTTTCTTTGGACTCGTAAAACAAACATCGAAAGGCCCATATGGGATTGAACAAATCCTTCCTAGGGTTCTTTAAACATACTCCGAGGGACTCATCCGAAGGATGAGCTTACAGTTCAAGCATATTTTATCCTCCTCAAGCTTGTGTAAAAATAAAGAGGTACTCACCAGAAATGGTGGGGGAAAAATTGGGAAAGAAATGTATCTAAACCTACATTCTATGGAAGAGTCACTTTTGAACATGACACCCTTTCACTTGCTTTGTGTCTAGGTTGGAAAATACGCTTGTCTCTTGATCATACTCCTTTATAAGATTACAATTTGGTTTGTGATCCTTTTGTTAAGTCAGTGTTTCCAAGACAATTTTCGTGTCGTCAATATGTTCAAAGAGAAGTTCAACCCATAAAACCTTCTATTGCATCGACCATTTCTACATTCCTTAAGCCTTCTATTGCATTGGCCATCCCTAAGTCAATCTTGAATCACTTGTTACTCTGATCTAATTCAAATCTTTTTACACATTTCATATCATTAATGGGGGATACATTAAGGGTCTCCCATGACGAGTCTTTTCCTATTGACTTGAACCCATTATCAAGGAATTAGACTTAGAAAATAATTGGTACCTTGGAACTTGCATGCCTCAATGGCAGGTTTCCTCGCTTTCGATAGTGGGTTTTCATTATTGACCCCTGATCGGGAGATTCCATCGAGTGTTCGACTTCAACTCATAAATTCACACCCATTGGATTGTACTAGTGTACCTTGGGAGTCACTGACATTAATGGTGATTTCCCTCGCACTTGTTAATGGTATACACTAATGACCGGTAATCAAGTGGTTTCTACCATGTTCGACTTCAACACATGTATTCGCATGGTCAGATTCGTACTATAGAGTGGTGGAGATCAAGACCCTGGATCTTTTCTGACAGATTCAGGTTGCGTTGGAGTATATTCAGATTGTACTATTTCATAGATCCACCATGTATGTCTCGTGGCTATGTTCAATTTTGAGTCTTTAACGCATAGATCCACAATGTATTTTTGGTGGCTATGTTCATATTTGAGTCATCATGGCATGGATCCACAATGTATGTTTGGTGGCCATGACCTGTATTACTTGACATGGATCTTTGCACATCAACATTTATGCTTTGATTCATTTGTATTTTGAGTATGGGAATTCCTACTTCAGTGATGATATATTATTGTATTGTATTTCCTTGTTTGTTGGTAGGTTTTCGACCGATGTGTTCCTTGTTCCCTACACACTCTCGACAAAGTATTTCAGCTATCACTCTATTCTAACTTCATACTTTAGGGGGCTTACTGTCACACATTATTTTCGTCACCCCTATGACCGTTAATGATGTATACATATCCTTTGTCTTTAGAAGGATCAATGGCCTTAATCCATGAAGAAAAATGGAGACACATTTTCCCAGAAAGATGAAAAATATCTTTCCTTTGTAAAAACCTTATAAAAATGGATTGTCACACCTTGCTTAGTGTTAAGGGTGCAACGATTTAGGATCGATGCAGGTTGAACCATAGTGTCCTGCGACGTTGTTGCAACTTGCTTAGTATTAAGGGTGCGACGATATTTTTTACAAAGAAAAAGAGCATCTTCTCGACGTTTCTAGAATGGAAGCTTCAAGGGTGAGGTGGCCTTTGATCGGTTTGGATCTGATTCGCATCCCTATTCAAGTGGGATCATCCTAACCTCCTCACCCTATCCTTTTCAACTTATAAAAGGAGAGGAGTTCTCATGGGTAAATCTAGTTAGAGTTTTGGAGTTTTTAATTAGCTTTGGAATGGTTAGAGAATTTTTGGAGCTTCAACTTAGTCACAAAGATTCAGCTAATGAGATATTAGTCTAACCAAGAGTTTGGAGTGTTTGGGCCTATGTTGGCTTTGAGTTTCACTTTGCCAAGTTTAGATTGTGAGTGACATTCAAATATACAGTCTCAGAATTCATGGAGTAGAAGTGTGTGGGAAGCAAGGAACTATTGGAAGGGACCTTACAACATCAAGGCATTAGTCGTATTCTCCTTTTCATATTTCTAATATAGTGATATATTTCTTTTCCATAAAATTGTTACCTCCTTGATCACATACATAGGTTTTGTTGATTATATATTATTTCTTTCAATTCATTTTCTTATCTCTTTGTATAGGTTTAGCATCCCATAAGCTTTGAAACGGAGCCAGGACGACACTAGCGAGGAAAAACGACATTTAAAAGGTATCTCATTTATCTCTTGTTAGTTAGTATGCTTGATAATTAAAACTTAGGGAAAGTTTTATATTCTATCTTGTTTTGTTCTAGTTTCGAGTGAAATTAGGGAGATCAGTTTGTGTCCACACTTACCGATTTGTCCGATAACATATATCAAAAAGAAAAAAATCAATAATTTTGATTTATTCTGGTAGCACCCATAACTTCATTAATTTAAAATTATCAAAACTTCTCAATTTCTTTATATATCCAACACCAAACTATCAAGTAATTTTAGCAAATGTATGTACCATAGTTTTTTTAGGGAAGTGTTATAGTATTAAGATCACTATGAGGGAGTATTTTTTGGATAGTCCCATGATTGAAATCCAAATGGGTGGTGCTAATGTTGTATTAGGGGTACAATGGTTACTGTTATGGGATTATTTCTCACAGGGATATTTCTGAATACACAACAAATCTCCCTAGGATTATCCTAGTAATCCTAGCCAAAAAGTGGGCTAGACTTCTTATAGTTTTCATAGATCTACATCCAAATACATAGATTCATATTTATCCTAAGGAATGGTGGAGATTTCATACCTTTATTCGTAGGTTGTCCTTCATAAATCTTGGCTATTGCAGACCTAAAACTCCAACTCCAAGATCCACAACCTTCTTCTTGTATACAAAAGACAAGAAATACCTCTCTACCTCTCTATTTGGGATTAGAACCTTAGATATAACCTTCTTCTAATCAGGTCTATAATGAGATGAATCAAATCTAAACATTTGCATGATGAAATACAAACATATCAGGGGGAAACCAATGATCTATTGATAAGATAAGAGAAATTACATCAAGCATACCTTGGGTGTTGATTCCATTCTCCCTTGACCTCTTTTCTCCTTGCCTCTCCTTGTAGCTTCTTGGTCAGGCTAGGCTCACTGACCTCTGGCTGTGATGAATGGGATAGGACCCTCTGCAATTGAATGCCATAACATTACTTTGAATTATTCCCCCTCTTTCCCAAGGCTTGCCTTTGTTATATAGTTTTTGGAGGAGGCTTGGGAGAGTGTAACATCCTGCTCTTGCGAGCACATGTTATCGACTTATTCTTTAAGGAAACTTGCATGCGAGTGATCCAGTTATAGTACAAGGTTATATTTTGCTTATAGATTTTTATGATGATGTTGATGGTTGTGATTTAATTTTATTTGAGATATATGTATTGAGAGATGTTATTGACAAGTTTTCCCTGAGTGTGTAGGACATTGATAGATTGTCTTGTGCACTATGATGAAATGATGTTTGGTTATGATTAATGAAATAGTCTGGAAATTGGATTATGATGGATTAATGGGATGTAGATACCTCCTTGTTCCTTAGAACAGTCGCCATCCCTGAGACCTTAAGTGGTCAAAATCAATCAGATGAATCCCGAGCTTGAGCGTTGCTTATGTGTCCTGGAGGTCCTAACCATGCAGGATAGGTTGGGTGAGTAGTTTTCTTATATTACCACTTGAGATATGTTGATTGAATGTTAGCTATGTTGCTGCAATTGATCGTGATGTTTTGATTATGTGTCACTACTTATTTATGATGATGCATCGTTTATGTATCATATTTATTATGATGATGTGTCGATTATGGGACGCTATTAATTATGTTAATGCATTGATTATGTGTCTTTATTAGTTATGATGATGTATCACTTGCAATGATATTAATTATTTTTAGATGATTTCAATATCCTAATGCGAAGATTTTTTTTTTTTACCTATTGTTCATCACTATTCGTTGTTGTAACGAGGGACGAAGAAAAAAAAATATTTACCTATTGTTCATCGCTTTTGGATGTTATAGAGACCAATAGAGACTCGAATTATGTGAATTCCTAGGCCCTTGACCTGAAGATCCAACTCATCCCTTTCCTATAACCTTGCAACTCTCTGATTCTAGAAGTTTGACAATGCCTGGCTTGTTGAAAACTGTTTTCAAGTGAGGGCCTTTTTTGTTGTCTACTAGGTGTCCCATGAGGATGCCAAAAAGAGTTCTAAAAGGGTTCAAACCTTAGGAAAAATATGTATTTTGGCATTTATCCTTTGATGGATTCCTCTTTGGCCTATAGGGTGGAAATTAAGGCTATAAAAAATGCCCCCTATTGTGTGAGGTCAAGAAAGGAGTGGATGGCCAAAATACATTACAGTAATGTCCATGTGAGGCAACACAATGAGAGAGAAAAGGAGGTTCAAAAACCAAATAATTCCTACAAGAAAACACCAAGGATGAGAGCATATATAGACCAATCCCCTATTAGACATACTCAAACTCTAAATGAGCATGGCCGCCAAATAATACACTGTAGATCCATGATATGAAATGCTAGACCATGGCCATGAAAGAATACATAGTGGATCCATGTCATCAATACGACCATATCCACAAGACAATACAATGTGGATCTACACCATGAACTCAATCAAAACCAACCAACAAATACAACGTGGATCTATGACACAACATATAGATTACAGGAAGACAACGAGCACAGAGGATAGTACCCCCAAAGTGTTGCTATACAAGTGATATACTCGATCACAACTTGGGAGGGGATGTTATAAAGGAATGATGTGGCCCCAAACCTAAGTTCTTCATCCCAAACCCCAATGGTACAAATATACAACGTGTGAATAGATGGGTTGATGTCAAGCATGGTAGAAACCGTATGGTTATCGATCATTTATGTATACCATTAACATACACGAGGGGACCCGTCGATGATGAAGATGGACCCCAAGGTACCTAGTACAATCTATCAAGTGTGAATAGAGGATCTGATGTCTAACATGTTAGAAAAACAGGACCGCAGAGCAATAAAATAAAACAAATGCATAAACAAAACACAGAAGACACACAATACAAGAGAGACACAGATTTACGTGGTTCACCCAGTGTGGGCTACGTCCACCAGAGAAATTGCCAGGTCCTTCCTTTAT
>ML855800.1:39568-50377 GCA_009831015.1 Picea engelmannii | reverse complement strand
GTGCAGCTTCCATTTCATCTTGGCAACAAGAGCTATAATGGTTCTGATTGAAGTGTATCTGGCCACAGGAGCAAATGTCTCTTCATAGTCGATTCCTTCCTTCTGGGAAAAGCCACGAGCGACAAATCTTGCTTTATATTTCTTAATACTTCCATCAACAACATGTTTTATCTTGAATATCCATTTTGATGATACCACATCCTTACTCTTCGGTCTGGGAAAAATTTCCCATACATCATTCTTTATTATGGATTGGTATTCTTCTGTCATGGCATCTGCCCATTCCTTCTTTTGGATGGCCTATTCAAAACATGTAGGTTCTTCATCAAGTAGATTGCACATCAAAGCCATGTAACTAGAGAATGGCTTTGGTTTCTTCACCTGTCTCGTGGTTCCTTCTGGAACACCATACTTCTCTCCATCTTGAATAAGCTCTCTTGCCCAAGCAGGCTTTCTTTTATGGGAGAAGGTCATCTAAGGAGGTTCTTGAACTTCTGTTATATTATGATCTTCAAGAGTCTCCTCATCAGGGGAAGCTACGACTTCCCTTACAGGTTCTGCAACTCTAGGAACTTCTCTTACAGATTCTATCATCCTGGGATTTACAGGTTCCTCTTCACATACCTCTTCAAGCTGGCATCTTCTCGATTTCTTAAGTGCAGCTTCTTCATCAAATGTCATGTCCCTACTAATTTCAATATGGAGGTGACTAGGTATGTAGATTTTGAAGGCCTTGGATACCTCACAGTATCCCACAAATATTCCCTTCTTTCCAGAGGGTTCCAGCTTGTTTCTTTTCTCTTTCGGTATATGGATAAACACTGGACAGCCAAATATTTTGAGATGGATTACCTCTGGCTTCTTTTCGGTGAACATTTGTTCCAGGGTCTTGAACCCAAGTGCGCTATGGGATAATCTATTTTGCACACAAACAGTTTCCATAGTTGCTTCTGCCCATAAGCACATAGGAATATCTTGATCATAGTCTTCACAGCTTCCAGCATGGTTCTGTTCTTCCATTCAGCTACACCATTTTGTTGGGGATCTTGATCCCAATATCTTTGCAGAAGTTCATGAGCTTTTCTGAGGTACATTCTCCTCCATTATCTGACCTGAGTATCTTAATATTCCTTACAGAAGGGTTCTCTTATCAAGGCTTTGAATTCCCTGATCTTGTTGAACACTTCAAATATATCCAGGTATTTTATGAGAATAATCATTAATAAATGATACATAGTATACATACCCATTAATGGAGGATGATGGCATTGGGCCACACACATCTGAATGGATGAGTTCCAATTCTCCTTCTGCTTTGTTGTCCCTCTTTGGAAAGGGGTTCTTGATGTTCTTCCCTTGCGCACATCCATCACATATGCCTTCATGATCACCTTTCAGTTATGGTAAACCTGTGACAGCTTTGCATATGTATGGTAGCGCCTTGTAGTTGATGTCAGCTAATCTTCTAGAGTTCACATGGATTCTTCAATAGCGTGGGTCATGGCAGCTTCTGAGTGACCCACCTTCTTCTTTTCCACTGATGATTGCTTCATTTATGATATTTCCTTCAGCACGTTGCCTTCTGCAACCTTTGCTATAGCTTCCTCATGTGACCTGGAGCAAGGTCAACAAAACAACAAGCAAGAATAATATCCTTCTTGATAATATAAAGCGATAGCACGAACAATCATCACAGTAGCTCCTTTAGAGCTATCACTTATAATTTATCTGAGGCAAAGATTAAAGGTAAGGAATACAATACGAAATGAGGTCAATACTCTCATAGTGTTGTGACCAAGCATTCTTCCATGGCAATCTGAAACTAACACATGAGGTTTCTCCTAGAGGAGGTGTTAGTCATATCAGGCAAATTATTTACATCTATATTCTCAGATGCTATCAAGTATAATACTTTATGATGATTTCTATCTAAATTCATCAGCTTGTCATGTGTACCTTTGAATCTTGATTAATCAAACCTGGAGCCTTGTCCTCAAGAATGAGTGCTTGCTTTTCTTCCAGGTCTGCTTCACTCAAGTAACGAGTGCTTTCTTCAACCTATCTTCTATACTAAGACAATACACTAACTTGACAAAAGGTTAGGTTAGAGGATAAGCTATATGATCAACTTTCAATCCTTCTAATGATTTGATCATAGCTTCAACATGCAACACTGATCAAGATAATTTCATAACAAATAGATGCATATTAGAATAATCACACCTGTGTTGCATCATTCCTTTGAATGTGTTGGATCTTGAGATCCTTCTAGATCTATGGCGAAAGATCCCTTCTCCTACAAATACTCTTTAGGGTTTAACCATTAACCATATGTGAGTACATACCTCGGATATCATTTGCAGGTAGTGGCTCCATCTGGTAGCAACGATAATCATTACCAAAAACTTCAAGAGTTATTGCAACTGGTTCTATGGCTGCAACTGCAATAGGTACTGCAAGTGCAACTGGTTCTGAGACTGCAACTGCAATAGGTACTACAACTGCAACTGGTTCTGAGACTGCAACTGCAACTACAACTTAGGGTTTTATGAGGAAACCCTAATTTTTCAAACTTCGAATTTTGAAATTCTGATCAAGGGGATAGATGCGTTGGGCTGAGGCAAGTTAGCTGGTGCAGTTGAAATTTCAAAAATCCAACTTTTACCCCTTCAAATCTGATCTGCGGATTTCTGGACTGGTGCTTCTTGTTTTCTGGTACTTCTGGTACTTCTGGTACTTTGGTACTTCTGGTACTTCTGGTACTCTTGGTACTCTGGTACTTCTAGTACTTCTGGTACTCTGGTTTTCTAGTTTTCTAGTACTTTTGTGAAACTAGGGTTTCACTTTCTGGGAGATCTAGCCACTAAAAAGGTGTGCTCTAGGTTCCAAATTGATCCTTGGGGGAGGGCGCAACTTTCTAGGAGGTTAGGGAACTGAAAATACTCACTTTTGCAAAACCCTAATTTTGGGGTACGGTAACAGTGACATTTTTCCTCTTGTAAATTGTGCTTCCTTCAGGTTGGCTATGATACCATGTTAATGTTTATGCCATTATTATAGTTCTTTGAATTTCAATAGATAAGATCATAATAAGAACAAGATCACTAGAAATACACATTCACAAGAGACACAACATTTATCCTGGGAAACCCTCTAAGGGAAGAAAACCCAACAAAAAATTCCTTATCATAAATGGCTTATACAATGTTCAAGAGATAACTCAAACCAATACAGAAAGTCCTCCCCAAGAGATGCGCCGCCCTTCTTCTCCTCTCTCCAACTTCCAATTGCAGCTTGCCTCATAAGATAATGAGCAAGTGAAGTGTGTCTTAGAAGTGAGGCGCTAGCCTCTTATTTATATCAATCTGGCACGTGTGAAGAGTCACCATCTGGCAAGGCCGACCTCTCACTCTGGGTGGGTAAACCCACCTTTAATTAATTCTATCCCTTTCATTATAACTGCTGGGGCCGACTTCTTATTCTGCACTTTGTAATTTTCTGATGACCAATCCGCAAAAGGGGATTTGGTCCTTATACAATTACCGACATGATTAATCCTCAATGGGGATTAATCTAATAACAATAATAATAATAATGACATGATTAATCCACAATGGGGATTTAATCCAATAACAAAATAATAATAATGCTCTTCGCAGTTACATTATTTCAACACTCAAGTGGGAGATCTAAGTATAAGAGTAGAGATAAATCTCCCTAAAACTTTGTAAAGGTATGTTAGAGATGTGGAAAAGAAGGGCACTACAAGAAGCAGTGTAGATCCAAAGTTGAGAAAAAGAAGGGATCTGAAGAATCTCCTTCTACAGAAGAAAAGACCTCCAAGGAAGAAGGAGGGGATGTGTACTTGGCTTATTCAAGCACACATGCAAATCATTAGGAATCGTTGGTTGACTCAGGTTCATCCTTTCATATGACTCCCCACACGGAGTGGTTCTGTGAATATGAAAGGTATGATGGAGGTAATGTTTTCTTAGGTGATGATTTGACAACCAGAATCATAGGACAAGGAAAAGGAAAGTTGCAACTCATAGATGGAAGGATTAGAACACTACCTGGTGTTCTGCATATCCCAGGTTTGGATATAAATTTGATTTTTGTAAGAAAGATGGGCGATGCAGGTGTAAAAACAATATTTTAAAAGGAAACGTGCAGGATGGTTTGAGGAGAAATGGTGTTGCTGAAGGGAGTTTGGTTTGGAACTCTGTATAAGCTACAAGGAAGCACTATTAGTGATGGGTGTAATAGTTCCATTGTTGTTGATATTGGAGTTGAAGAAGAAAGAACTCCTATAGTATTTGGAGAAAAGGTTATGGTGTGGCATCAAAGACTAGGGCATATCGGAGAGAAGGGTCTTCGACTACTACACGGTAAAGGTATGGTTGAAGGTATGTCTAATTTCTCTCTGGATTTTGATTTTTGTGAACTTTGTCAATATGGGAAGCATAATTGGGTAGGATTCCCCTCTGGTGCAATGAGGGCAGAAGGAATTTTACAGCTAGTTCATAATGATGTTTTTGGACATGTGTCGGTCCCATCATTGGGAAAATCTGTGTACTAAGTCTCATTTATAGATGACTTCTCGAGGAATACTTGGATATATTTCCTCAGGAAGAAATATGAAGTCTTTGACAGGTTTAAAGAGTTTAAGGCTCTTGTTGAGAATCAAACAGAGAAAAGAATTAAGGTGTTGAGGACAGATAATGGAGGAGAGTTTTGCAGGAATGAATTTGAAGAATTCTGTAAGAAGTGTGGTATAGAAAGGTAGAAGAATAATCCATATACATGTCAACATACTGGAGTTACAGAAAGGATGAACAAGACGTTGATGGAAAAATCAAGGTGCATGCTCAGTGGTGTCGAGTTAGGGAAATAATTCTGGGAAGAGGTAGTGGATACTGCATGTTACATGGTCAACATATCACCCTCCTCAGCGTTAGATGACAAGACTCCACAAGAGGTATGGACTGGTAAGGAACCTTCTCTCACACATCTCAAGGTATTTAGTTGTGATGCATATGTTCATGTTCCAAAGGAAAACATGAGTAAGCTGAATAAGAAGGCCAAAAAGTGTATCTTTATTGGATATAAATATGGTCTCAAAGGTTATAAGCTTTGGAACCCATAAACTAAGAAGGTAGTGTATAGCCAAGATATGGTATTTAGAGAAATGAAGGATGGTGTTAAACAGGAAGTCCTACCAAGTAAGGAAGAACCAGAGAAAATAGAGTTTGATTTAAAGGATGATGAGTCAGACTCTGCAGAAGAACAAGAATCAGAAGAAGAAGATCCTCATACTCTAGTATTAAGGAGATTGGTTCTAGAAAGAAGGCTACCGGAAAGGTATACTCCATCTGATTTATGTTCAAATTTTTGTTTGTCTATTACTGATGATGATCCTAGAAATGTAAGGGAGGCAGCGGATTCAGAGGATGGAAATCTCTGGAAAAGGGCCATGGATGAAGAAATGGAATATTTGGATAAGAATGAGGATTGGGATCTAGTGGAGTTGTTGATTGGAAGAAATCCCATTGGTAGAAAATGGGTATTTAAAAAGAAGCTGAATGCAAAAGGAAAATTGGAGAAATACAAAGCTTGGTTAGTAGCAAAGGGTTATTCCCAAGTTGAGGGAATTGATTTTAGTGAAATTTTTTCTCATGCTTCCAAGTTAACCTCTATAAGATTTATGTTATCTGTTGCTGCTACATCTGATTTTGAAGTAGAACAAATGGATGTGAGGACAACATTCCTACATGGGGATCTGGAAGAAGAAATCTATATGAAGCAACCATAAGGTTATGATGTGAAGGGAAAGAAGAAGCTGGTATGCAAGATGAAAAAGTCTCTGTATGGTTTAAAACAATCACCAAGGATGTGGTATCAAAAATTTGATACTTATATGCTAGGACTTGGCTTCACAAGAAGAAAACATGATCATTGTGTGTATTTTAAATTAATTGGTGATCATTTGATTTATTTTGTCTTGTATGTGGATGACATGTTGTTGATAGGAAACAACAAGGAGATTATCCAGGATGTGAAAACTCAATTGTCCTCTAAATTTGACATGAAGGATCTCGGTGCTTCAAATTTCATTTTGGGCATGGAAATTAAAAGAGATCAAAAAAAGAGGAAACTTTGGTTAAATCATAGAAAATATGTCGAGACAATATTGCAGAGGTTTAATATGCAGGAATGTAAACCCATCAAGGTTCCTATTCCTGTTGGTGTAAAGTTATATGCAGGTCAATGTCCCAAGATACAGGAAGAGGAGGAGGACATGTATCATGTTCCATATGTGAGTGCAATTGGAAGTTTGATGTATGAAATGGTCTGTACTAGACCGAACATTGCCCATGTAGTGCGATTTTAGAGCAGGTATATGTTGAAACCACGGAAGGAGCATTGGAAAAAGTGGTGGACATACATGGCTTTGTGGATGTAGATTGGGTTGGAGATCTGGATCGTAGGAGATCTACAAGCGGGTATGTGTTTAACCTTTTTGGAGGAGCAATAAATTGGATGAGCAAAAGACAGGATGTAGTGGTACTTTCAACTACAGAAGCTGAATACATGGCAACCACTCATGCAAGTAAGGAAGAATTATGGTTACAAAGATTGTGTTCAGGTATTGGGTTGGTACAACAAGATGTAAGGATAGATTGTGACAGTGAGAGTGCAATTTTTCCGGTGAAGAACCTGACTTATCATTCAAAGACAAAGCATATTGATATTCAATATCACTTTGTGAGAGACATGATTGAAGAAAAGAAAGTATTGCTGATGAAGGTGGACACTTTGAAGAATGTTGCAGATTCATTAACAAAATCTATGAGCATTGAGAAGTTCTCTTGGTGTAGAGGATCCATGGGCATTACTTCCCTGGATTGTTGACTATGTAACCCTGTAACCCCCTGTATGCAAAGAAAACAAAAAGTGGGAGAATGTTGGGTATTTGTTATATTCTTTTCACGAGTAGTAGTGTTTGCATTGCGCTAAACATGCAGGGAGGTTTGAGGGGGGGGGTGCAGTGCCCCCGAAAAAAAAATTCTACCTCGGGAAACATGTCACATATTTAGGTGGTTTTTCGGCACATTGTTTCTTTGCCGATGGTTTTCTATTTCCGGTTAAGGAATTAGGGTTTTTGACTAATCCAAGTCATCGGGTTGGGGTTTTGGATGCCTCTGGCTCCTATATGTATATTGTATTGCAAATGATGTATCACTATGAATGAATATAGAATATGTTAATTTTCTTGGTTTGGGTTTCCAAGGGAAAAATATCTTTGTAATGTTTGTATTTGCCATTGTGTCTTTTTTATTCTTTTACTGGAAATCTGTTTGCAGTAAATATTGTACAAGGTTAAAATCTACAATTTTCATAGAACACTTGGGAGAAAATGTGGTGATCTATTTCTATGACATCTTGGTATTCAACAAGACCTAGGAGGATCATTTCCTCCATGTGCACAATGTGCTAGAATTATTGTGCACTTAGAAACTACATGTGTAACATCGTAAATATTATTTTGGTCAATATTTAGTTTAGTATTTGGGCTTTTTTTGTCTCTGTTGTGGGTGTTAGCTTGGATCCTACTAAATTCCAAGCTCTTGCACAGTGGCCAATGCCTCACTAATTTTTGGAACTCAAGATATTTATGGGTGGAATTAATTCTTATCGATGGTTTATTACTCAATTTTCTCAGTTAGCACATATTCTTCATCATCTCTCCAACCATAATATGTTTGTGTGGTCTCCCTTTGAACAACAACAATTTCAGGCCATAAAAAAATTTCTTTGTTCCGCTCCTGTAATTAGTTTAATTGATCTTCAGTCTCCCTTTGATATTGAGACAGACACCTATCACTATAATATCGGCGCAGTTCTTAAATAGGGAGGGCACCCTGTTGCATACCATTCAAAGACATTGTCTGATTCCAAACATAATTATATCACTTATGACAAAGAATTATATATTATGGTCCAAGCATTGAAACAATGGTTCCATTAAATCCTAGGGAAAGAAACAATCCTCCACACAAATCATAATCCATTGATTTTCATCAACTCTTAGAATAAGATACAAGAGAAGCATAATTTAATGTGGGTCGCTTACATTTAGCAGTTTCATTTGGTGATTAAATACAAGAAGGGCACGTCCAATTAGATGGTTGATCTCTTGAGCTATCCCCCTACATAGGTACTTCAACTCTTGGCGGTATGTTGTGCTACCCATCAGGCTTGGAAGCCTCTCTATGCTTTTGATCCCTTATTTGCAGAGATATGGGTTGTTGTGAAACATCCCACTAAGGTCAATCAAATTCCATTCCCAAATTACACAATCAAATATGGGTGGTTATATAAACTCAATCAGTTATGTGTCCCAAATTCTAAAGATTGTCTTACTTTGATCAAGGAGGCTCATGCTTCCTCCTATGGTGGATATTTTAGGTCTCTAAAAATAGTTCAACACTTGCAACGATTTTTTTTTAGCTTTCTATGACTCGTGAAGTGGAGTATTTCATTTGTTCTTGTGCATTATGTAGTCAACATAAACCTGCCAATCGTAAATTTAGTTTGTATAAACCCCTTCCTATTCCTTTTCACCCCTGGGACTCTCTTTCCATGGATTTCCTTAGTGGTTAACCTATGACCTTATGAAAACATGATGTTATTTAGGTTATTTTTTGTCGTTTCTCTAAGATGGATATTTTTATCCCTTGAACTAAGATCACTACTTTTTCCCAAATTGATGCCTTGTTCTTTCACCATGTTTGGCCACACTTTGGCCTTCCTACTAGCATCATCTCTAATCATGATTCTCTTTATTTGGAAAACATTGTTGGATTCACTTGGTTGTCAACTCAAATATTCTACTTTCTTCCATCCTCAAATAGATGGCCAAACCGAGGTAGTTAACCAGAGCCTTTTCCATACTCTTCGCATTTTTCCAAAACCAAACAATGGGATACAACCCTCCATGTCATTCAACATAGTTATAATAATTTTGTACATATTTCTACTCTAGAATGTCTCCTTTTGAGGCCCTCTTTGGATATCAACCTTTATCCTTTGTTTCATTTTTGCAGTCTATAGCACATAAACATGGCCAATTTTTGGAAGCATTAAATCTAGCCCAAAAGCAATACAAAGCTTGCTATGATGCTCATTGTTCCCCTATAGTTTTTACTGCTGGTGATAAAGTTTGGTTTTACATGGAACACCAGTGTTTTAAATCTCGACGTCATCACAAAATGAAGCCTCTCTGTTATGGCCCTTATACTATTATCTAGTAGATTGGGGACAATGCCTATTTCCTTGACTTTCCACCCCAACTAGAAATTCATGATGTGGTGAATGTGAACATTCTGAAACGCTATGGACCCTCATTGTTGGAAGATAATTTCATTGTCTCTCATCATGTTGAGTTAATCCCTAATTTCCATCCTCCCTTGCTCCAAGACACCTTACTTAACACTCGTAATACCACCACTCTCCATCAACAACATACCTCTTACCTTGTTAGGCATACACGCCAAACTCCTCCTCATGCTAAATGGTTTTCAGAAGTTTCCATGCATAAGAATTTTCCTCATTCACTAATGGAAGTGGGGACACTTTCAAGGTTTAACAGGAAGGAATTTGGCAACCTAATGAACATCCATGTGAATCCCAAGGAAGACACACTCCCTTAACCAATTGGATTCTTGGAAGTTGCAATCTCTCAGCTTATTGGAGGAGAAGAACAACTGGGCACAAGTCATAAGGAGGTATTCAACCCAACAAACATCCACGTGAATCCCAAGGAAGGTGCACTCCCTCTGTCAACTGGATTCTTGGAAGTTGCACTCTCTCAACTTATTGGACGAGAAAAATAGTTGGAACAAAATCTCAAAGAAATAATTGATCAAATCTAACTAACTAACTATAACTTGACCTATTCAAACCATTATATAATAACATGCATCTATATAAAAGTGTCTCCTATTCTAAATAAAGTGATAATTATTTTACTCTCAATTTTAGTGATAGTATTGATGTTTTCATGTTCTCATTAATTTCCTAAGTGTTACTATTTCAAATCACCAAAATTAGAAATTCATAAATTTCAATGCATGAATCACTAAACCCAAATCTAATATCCTTACAGAGGATGACGAAATGGGGAAGTAATGAGTTGTAATCCCTAAACGAACTTTTACTTTCTAAGTATGGAAAGGTTTTGGTACTTCACCTTGAAGCTAATCTCTTGTTTTCCCAATCAACTTGGCCGTGCACAATATAATACCATCGTTTTTATATCAAATTACTAAGTAATCTATTTAATATTATATAATAAATGGTGCATAATCATCATTTCAAATTATTAAATACTTTATCCCATATTATATAATAATATGATATAATAATGAAATGGTTCATAATCATGATCTTTCACGATTTAGTAGAAAGGGAAATGTGTATTTAGTATTTGAGATAGTTTAACATATATGAATAATGATCTTAATATAAAAATATAAAATGTAAAAACGTTATTTTTTTAAAATATTATTAAAATTTTATATAATTATTAAATAATTTATTCAGTATTATATAATAATATGATATAAAAATGAAATGATTCATAATCATGATCTTTCGCGATTTAGTAGAAAGGGAAATGTGTATTTAGTATTTATGATTAAAAGAGATAGTTTAACATATATGAATAATGATTTTTAATATAAAATAAAAAATAAAAAAAAATATTTATTAAAAATATTATTAAAATTTTATATAATTATAGAAAAA
>ML855800.1:22300-37244 GCA_009831015.1 Picea engelmannii | reverse complement strand
ATTTTCATAAAATTGAAACTTGTAATTATAAAAATAATTTAACAAAAGTTATCAATAGTTGTTGTAAAAATAATAATAAAAGTTATGGATTGCAAAATTTGAAATAATTATAGTTATTAATATAATGAAATAATAAATATTATTGAATTATTTTTTAATCGTTTTTTTAAATAGAAATTACTAATGTTTTCTAAAATGAAATAAAATAGAGCTTGTGAGAGGCCAGCCCCACCCATGTTTCTTCTTATTATTTAAAAACACAAGTGGGAAGGTATTTAAATGTGGATTCTAAAAAACCAAATCTAATGAGAAAATAAGTGTGCAAGAAGGTGTTATCTAACTTCAATCAAATGAGACAATTTCCATCACTCCAATTGCAATTTAATATTAATGATCCTTACGTATGAATCCTTGATCTTTTCTTCCCTCTCAAGTATCACTTTTCAACCTGCAAGATGTGATATTGTCACTTTTCAACCTGCAAGATGTGATATTGTCCAATTTCCAAAAGATCCATGTGACTTGTAAGTTGTGAGCATTGTTGTCCAATTTCCAAAGAATCCATGTGACTTGTAAGTTGTGAGCATTGCTCAACCAGTACTATAATATTTGTAACTTATACAATGTGTTGTGCATTAAACTTACATGTTGCAACCTCTATATGCTATAGAATTTGTAACATGTGTTATCCATGGTCTTTGCTAAAGAGAGCCTTTAATTAGTATATCAAGTTTAATTAGTATATCAAGTGTTGTTTCTTTGTTTGAAGGTTTTAACATAATGAAAAATAAAAAATAAAAAAAAATTAAAGAGTGTAGAGTAAAATTAATAGTCCATTTCTTCTTCTAATGAGTTATGTCACAAGAAATATAGAAAAAAAAACAATAATATATGTCTACAATTTCATCATTTATGAATATATTTGACATATTGCATTAATATATCAAATCAATACTTATTGAAAAAGGAAAAATATATTGAATTTTAATTTTATTGAATTTTATATGGTTTATGCATAATATATCTTCTTCTTGATTACTTTGAATTTGAGTCCAAAGAAAACACATATGATGAGTAGATGACACATAAAACATGGTTGATGAGCAAAATAAATGTTATTAAACAGGGGCATGTCCTTATAAAATTCTATTTTTTCACATGGGATAAATTATATCCTCGTGTTTTGATTTAGTCTAGTTAGTCTTGACAAGACCACCTTTGGTTTCTCAATCATTTACATTCCAAAGGGTTTAGTAGATCCTCATTTATTGGCTCTTGGGATAATGATAATTATCATCCTCTTTACCCAACTATTTATCCATGGTCTTAAACACTCAAACACAAGTTCCATCTATATAAAATCTAAATAAAAATATGTATATATGTTAGTTAGAGATATTGCATTATATTATATTTAATTAATGAATTCAAAGAGTAAATATTAATACGAATATACAGATATTTGGTTTCGTGTCCATAACAAAAAAATAAGTGTGGAAATCTAGGGTTGGCTCGAACCACAAGTATTATTTCTTCCCATGATATCAAAGGCTTTAAGTGAAGACATTAATGTCCATAATATAGGGATATGTAGAGAGGTTGCCTCAAAATTTAAAGTATAGTTTGTTGTGTTTAAGGTTTTCAGATGATAGCTATAGAGAGGCCATAACAATACGAACGATTTATTAGCATAATATATATTGGTATATTTATGTCTTGCAAAAAGAATGAAGGAAAAAAAATAGGGCTAATGGTAGATTTAATTAATAATATATACATAGTAGGTAGTAATTGTTCCTACAAAGTTTCTAGGTACCAACTTGATTTTCATATAAGCATAGATGTAATGTACTTAATCCCAAAATTTTAGAGCATTCACATAAAATATAGTGCAAAACCAAAGAACATAAGAGAAAATAGATAAACCGTAAGAAATATCTCTTGTATTAATGAAAATAAGAAACATAGAGCTATGTTCACTTGCCTCTTCAAGAGGGAAACCTCCTCAAGAAAATCTCTCAAATGCAATAAGAATACTTAACAAAACATTATGCAACCTTCTACTCCATATGTAGCTATTGATAATGAATCTTAACTACATGTGCACCCACTTATAATGGGTGACTACTAAGTAATTTGGGCCTTATTAATAAATATGACTCTTTTTACAATGAGTGACTATTAACTAACTATTTAGTAGGCCTTATTCAAGGAAGGTTTCCTCTAGCCTCATACATTAGTAAAGTATCCCAAGTAAGGGGATTAGGTAAGGACCGTAATATTCCCTCCAGCTTTGAAAGAAGCATTGTACTCAAGATCGAAGGTGAGGAAATTTCTATAGAATCATTGTTGGTTTCCATTTGGGGTGTTTTGGTTGCATATCTTTCCACTGAATCAATACTTCCATGATCATGTGATGGTGCAATTGATGCTTTCTGGTATATAATATTGCTTCTGGCTGGAGCCAAATGGAACTGTCTTCATCAAGTTTTGGTAGGTTGGATTTCACTTTTCAATTTGATCCCACAACCTTCTTTAAATAGGACACATAAAAGACTGGATGAATATTGGGCTGGGATAGGAGAGCCAACTTCTAGGTTATGTATTAAATGCATTGTATGATCTAACAGGGGCCATAGAAATTGGGAGCTAGCTTCAAGGGAAATTTTTATTTAAGTGATGTTTGTTTATGAGGATGCAAGTGAAGAAACACTTGATCCTGTTTGGAAATAGAACATATGGATCTATGTTGATCAACTTGTTGTTTCATTTGATTTGTGCCATAACCAACTTGTCCTTAAGAATATGGATAACAACTTCTCTAGTGCAAAGAGTTTTATCTACTGCATAAACCTTGGAGGTTCCTAATACATAGGATTCCACTAATAAGGGATTTTCCCATAAACAAATTCATAAAGTGTCATTTTGGCAGCTCCATGATACGTGGTATTGTACCTCCATTATCCAAGGGGAATCCATCATGTCCATTTCATTAGTATTTTCAGAAACAAAGAATTTCAAATATATTTCTAAGAAGTTGTTGAAAATTTATGTTTGGTCATCAATTTAATGATGATATGCAATGCTCATATTTAGTTTTGTACCTTGAATTCTAAATATCCCCTACCGAAATTTGTTGGTAAATGTTGGGTATAGACCCAAGTAAATGGAAGTGGGAATACCATGTAGCTTAAATATACGATCCATGAAGACTTTTGAAACTAAGGAAGGAGAGAAAGGATGAGATAGGGCACAAAAATGAGCATCTTTTGAAATATAGTCACGACCACCTAGATGAATGATTTGTTACCTATTTTTGGGAGTCCCATAATAAAATCTATTGAGATGTATATCCATATCTACGTTGGGATTGGTAGTGGGTGCAATTCCCTTGGTATCTTCATAGTCTCTCCCTTTTTTCTTTCGCAAATGTCATAGGATGCTAAAACATATTTTATATCTATTTTCATGTCGTCCCAAAAGAATGGGTACTTAGTTTCTTAAAATGTTTTATGAAATATAGAGGGATTTTCTATCAATGATGAATGTGGCTCCTCTAATACTCATTTTTTCATTATTAAATATTTTTCCAGAACAATGCAGCCTTTATACTGCAATGCATCTTCTTTCCATGCATAACCTTTAAGTGGGTTGGGAACTACTTGAGTCCATTGGATGATCTACGTTAAAGTACTATTTTATATCCATTCCATGTGGGCTTTCTCAATACATCCTAGACTTGTAAAGGATAAGGAAAGTATTGATCCATCCTCCTCAATTGTCTAGATAAATAATTAGGGAAAAAAATCTCTTTACAATTCTTATATATGATATCATAATCATATCTCATCATCTTGGTGACCCACTTATATTTCTCTAGTGAATAAAATTGTTTTTCAAGAAGGTACTTTAGATTATGATGGTCCATTGAATATTAGGTCTAGAGTAAACACATCTAGGATTGAGGAACATGTAGAGAGTCTTAGATTCCTACTAGTGAAAAACTTTCCCAGACCTCCACCCCTAGTATCTCCAAAACGAAATATACAAGTTAATATTTAACTTATACAAATATTTCATTGGGACCAAACTAAGAATGTCTTTGATAGCTGACATATCATAGGAAAGGATATCATTTTGGTGAGAAAGCACTCTCTAATCCTTCTAATATCTAGTAGTGGAGTCCCATAGATCCATCCAAAACAAGAGTCCTTTCTTACTTAGTATGTGAACATGAAATTGAGAACACTACATAATACAATTGATTTGGTCAATCCATCTCCAAATAGGTGTCCACCAAACAAATCCCATCCCACTTGAATGATAAGAAATTTCAATTGACCAATGGCACTACAAACCTCCAAGCCTCCTAAATGATTTGATATACTATGGATCTAAATACCTTAAACATCTAAGGTGATGACATTATATCACATAGAAAAATGGGCCTCAAATTGGAAGGAGATGTTGATCTAACTAAACCTAATGACACTACACAATTTTATTTTCAGTAAATCCCTTTATGAACATAAAAATCCATTTAGTAGCCAATATATGCCCTTGAGTTATAACATTAATAATAAAAATCCCACCCTCCTCCTTAGGCATAATGTATACATGTCTTAGATCCTTATGAATCCCTTTCTCACCACAATAATTAGATCAAAGAAATGATTTGAGAATCTACTCTAATAGCTTTAATTGTGTCTCACCAGGGAGCCAATGAGAGATGTAATAAATATGAGAATCTTCAAGAATGCATGAAACCACTGTAATTTTCTATCATAAGAGAGATCATTATACTACCATATCAAAATATTGGATTGTAATATCCAAGGAACTTACCTTATGCAAGACTAGTCTATTCTTCCCATACTATGTGAGATGAAAATTTGCACATCTGAAGTGCAAGTGACTTGGATTTTTTTTTTGTATGAGATGTTTATGAGGGTGATGGGCATCCAAATTCCAAAAAAATCACGAGAAACATATTTTGGAATCAAATTAATGACCCCTTGGTTAAGAGAGTATATCAACTGCCTAGGGCAGAAGGCCTCATTGGCTATGTTACAAATATAATCACCAAATGAGTCCCACATTTGCTTGAAAAACTCATAGGGTAAACCATCAATGCTAGGATACTTACTAGTTTTCATAGAAAATAGGGATATATAAATTTATTCCTTGGAGAGAATAGAATCTAATCAATATTTTATCAACTAAATTGACCCTCCTAGGAACAACTTGATAGCATGCTTGCGTTGAACAAATGATAGAATCATAAAGTTTGTAAGGGGAAATGTTCCTTGAAAGTGAAAAACAAACAAATATGTAAACCTGGAAGTATATTACTCCAAATATTTATCCTCCTAATGGATTCCCTAAATCCAATCACTAGAATCTTTGTGCTTCAAAAAATTTAAGTAAAATTTGGAACCAACAATGCTCTCATTCATTTACTATAGCCTAGCTCAACTCTAGCTTCCATGGCACTATAATCCTCCTCATGCAAAAATATTTATCCAATTTTTTTAAATCTAATTTGAATATTGTGTTATGTAAATCGTCCTTAAAAAAAATGTTGACCTCCTCTGGCTCTGCCTATGATTATTTTTCAACTCCTTCCTTTGTTTACAGGAAATCATATGCCCCCAACCCTGCATGAATTTAGTTATCCTACAAAGTTTTGCATCCCCAAAAAAACCATCCACCATATGTGACCATGTGGCCGAGGTGTGAGGTTACAAATTCAAACAACTAAATTTGTAAAACCCTAAGGCTCCAAATGAGATAAATTCAACTTAAAAAGGATTAAAAAGGAACAAGGGAGTTGAATCACCACGATACCCAAAATAAATGATTGTATAAATTATAAAAATGATCAAAAATCATCATGTTTTTCAAAACATTAGCATGATGAAGATTACCATAGAATGTCACTCCATACCAAGGCCCATAAAAAGAATCCAATTATCCCTACACCCTATCACTGCCTTGCCAAAAGATACACCATGTGAAAATAACTCCATATTTAGAAATCCTTCTTACACCAATTATGATAAAAAAAAAACTATAAATTATCCTTGAAATGAGATGAAGATTGTTGTTCCATACCAAAAGTAACCTTTCCAACACCACCATCCCTAGGATCACTTGATCATATTTGAATTCTCTTTTATAATCCATTCTATATTTGGGAGGGAGGATTCCATCCAATCCCAAAGAGAGCACTCATCCAAAACAAAATTAGGAGTATAAAAGGAGTGAAATACAACAAGCCTATCCAACATCAAAATTGTGACCAATACACTTTTGTGTGATATATCAACAACATGATCAAACACATAAGCCTACAAGAATGAGAAAATATCTAAAATAACCCCACCACACTCTCTTTAGAATGATATGAAACCCAATAAGGGTCTCTCCAATAGTAAATCAACTGGCATCATAGCTCAAAACTAGTATACTTCACTCCTTGAAGGAAAGCCACATCAAGATTGGTTTTCCATAGCATATCACAAACAAACATCTTTTCAATAGGGTTTTTCATCCCTCTAACATTTGAAGAAACAAGAGACAAGTTCATTTTTGGATCATCCCCATGCTTACTCTACTAAAACTATTACTAAACATAAATTGAACCAATTGTAATGGTTGTCTCTTGGGTAATGTATTGGTCACATTATTATAGGATTTTGGCCTCAGATTTGGTGTGGGGTCCTTATGAAATTGATCTACTGAGGAAGGGGATTTGGGATATTTCCTCTTATTCTTCTTGATAGTCCATCCTCCTTGGTTTTTCTATAGGATTAAGCACTAAGGGTTGGGTTTGGGCTATTGTAGAGGCATGGGATGAGGGTTTAGATTGGATTAGATTTGTAGAGGATGAGGACTAGTGGGCTTTGAGTGGACTTGCAACTAGACATGGACATGGGTTGGGAACAAATGAAGTGGTTCAACTACAAGGGGGTTCAATATTTGGAACTAAATTCTCCTTGGGTCTATTAGTACTAGGTTTATGGTGAGGGTAGTCATGGATCTATTGATATTGGGATTCAAATGTAAAACATGCATTAGGGATGTTTAGATAATAGACTTTTGTTGGAATAATTTATTTTTATTAAATATTAAAATAAATAGTGGAAACTTATTATTCAGATTCATTTCAACACAAAACCTAGGGTTTTGTTTGAAGAAGTTATGATGTTTGTGAGTGATGAGGAATTTAAAAAATCATTGGGAAAATAGGTCCATGAAGGGTCAAATATTGATATTTAACATGACCAACTCATACCACAGTGTCCAATGAGCCTGGGAGACACCATCAGGGTTAAAATAAGACCTCCAAGACCCCACATAAGATAATGATCCAACAATATTTTGTGTGTCATACTAAAGGGAATTCTTAGTGGAAACATATGAGTTAAAAAGAAGAAAAATTTACTTGGACCCAAAACCCTAGCAAGTGTGAAGAGAGATCACGTTCATTTCCCATTTCAAATTTACCCATTTGTTTAACGAAACTTCATCTAGCATATGTATAAAAAATACAAGATAAATCCTTCATGCTCTAAATTATGATGACCTTGTTCATACTCTTTATTGTGGTTCATGAAAAAGTTAAAATCATCATATGGTTTTGGTTGATTATGTTAGCGCTTTGTAAATTTCCTAGAGGTTGACAGCAGAAGAAATCTACAAGAGGTAACTTTATCCAACTGCTTTTGAAGCTGGGATCTAGCCTTTCCAACTTCAGAGAGGGATCTCTCTATATGATTTAGCTATGTTTCGAATATTAAATATTAGGCTAGGTAAATAAATAGGTCGGTTTTTGTTGTTGTAGTGTTTGTCGAGTTGGATGAGACAGTCTACACATCCATTGGGCTATGGGGTCTGTGTCTTAAATAAAATACGAAATCCAAACCAGAAACGCAAAGGAAAACTTTCACAGGGAGAGATAATATAATCACTGGATTCTTCGATAGTATAAATGGGGAATAGCAGAAAAGACGAGAAAGATAATTTCAACAAAGAAGCAGTTAAGAATTTCTTTATTGAAAAAACCAGAAGATAAAACACTAAAATCTTTCGAGTCATAAATAGGGTATACGAGATAAATCCTGCAACATTCGTTACTTCTAAAGATTAGATTTAGAAAACAGTATGATAACAAAGCGAGAATAACATTCAACTTAGAGAGGAAAACATCACCAGTGAATACACGCAAGAATCCTGTAAAAGGGCCTCTTTGTATTAATGGAAGATCTCTTCAAAAATATTACAGTCTGATAGCTTCAGGGTGTGAAGATCAACAACCCTCAATACTTCGAAAGATGAAGTATTTATAACTCAAAATTACAAATGATCCTATAATTAATGACCAGGACGTGCTAAGTCTATTATTAGCCTAACTAACTTAACAAATTTCATAAATCTAGAAATTGCTTGATGATGTGGCGTAATTGCATGCTGATTTCTAGGTGGGCCGTTGATGAAGCCTTTGCACGACCTCATTTGACTGGACAAATGACTGGACTGGGACAGTTCATATGCTACTCGATCAGATCACAGAGTTCCTCCCATCGAAGATGATTGGGCACGTTGACTTTGAGTAGCCTTCAATACACTTCGTCCATTTCTGTGTACTTGGCGAAGGTAGGTTTGGTGACAAAGATGTATCGCATATCATGTTGAATACTGATGTCCCACTGAAGTGCATCTAGAAACGCCTTGCCAATGATGCTTCCTTGAATTCCTGCAAACTTTGAACTGTCCTTAGCCACATCGGCCAGTCTCTTCTTGTAGTCTGGGAGTGTCATCAACTTATCATTGATTACCTTCAGACCAGGAATACCTTTCTTCTGTAGAGCCTCAATCTTACTGAAGAATCTTTGTACCCCTAGGTCCATGGCCTAAACCTTTTCTTCCAGCTGAAGCATTAATCCTCTCTTGGTCAAAACTCTTTTGACCTCAAGGATGGTCTATGTTCTATCTTCAATTTTCAGCTCTTCCAGCTCTTCCCTGGTCTTATAATTTAGGAACTTGATGATCTTGTTCGCCTATGTTGGCATCTCTCCCAATTCTGATCTAATCTTCTCAATGACCTTTTTTCTTCTCTGCACCAATTCATTCTTCTCAAACATGATCTGTATCATGGGCCATATCTCGTTCATGGACTTGGTGATGTCTGTCCATACACTTTCTTTAACCTCGGCCAAAGTTTTTCCTGCCACTGTTTGCTTCCGGAGCTGTTGTAACTCTTGTTTGAGCTGATCTGTCACCTGCTTTTCCTTGGAGAGGTTGATCTGGAAGGAAGATTTGAGTTCCTGAAGGTTCTCAATCTCCTTTTTGAGCCTGCTGATCTTTGTTTCCTGTAGGTTTATCTTTTCCATAGACTTAGCCAGGTCGGCTGTCGTCTCCAGGGATGTCAATGGAGTCACGGATGGGACTTCTATCATTGATGTTGTGCTCACTCCCGAAATTGGAATGGAACTCAATGGAATGACTTCCATTGGCTTTAGTTGTTCTTTCTCTTTTACCAGCTTCTCCATCTCAGCTTCCATTTCGTTAAGTTGTGCATTCTGCTCCATGAGTAGCTTGAGCATTTCATCTTTTTCTCCTTCTTTCTCTACTATTTCCTTCACCTGTGAATCCTTTGTGGGTGGGAGCTTCAATTGTTTCCTTAAGGAGGCTATGTCAGCATTCTTCTTCTTAATCATCTCCTCGACTGCTTTCACGTTCGAAGGATCGTAACCGATCTTGAGGACCAGTTCCTCCAAAGTCTTGATCCTATTGTCCTTGGCAAAGGATGATATCTTCTCTAACTTCAGTTGTGTTTGAACGTTGTTCAGGGACACTTACAATTTGGACATAGTAGTGGAATCATGTGCCAGCGTATAGAAGACCATTTCCCCTGTCTGCTTGTGCAGATCCATCTGATCGGTCGGATGCACGTCCTTCGTCTGGAATTCAAAGGTGGCCCTTTTGTAGTCAGTGATCACCTTTGGATCTAGTACCTATGCCTGAAGGAATGCCATATGCATTATGCCCTTCTCGATGTCGAATGCTAATAGTAGCCTATGTTGTGCAGTCGACGTTTGCTTCCAAAACTGGGCGCAAGTGTTGTTGGTCAGGGTCTGGTTTCTTTTCTTGATTAGCTCATATTTTTCAAAGATACTCACCTTCGGCCCTACTTTTCCTGGTAGAGTGGTCGACGGAGAATCTGTAGATTTCTTCAACAATGCTGAATTTATGACACGCTGGAGGCTTGCACCGAGGGGTGGTTTATCAACCTTGGTCACTGTAGTAGACAGGGCTTCTTTTTCTCCGGTCGGGCCAGGAAATGAAATAGTCTTAGGCCTCTTGGTATGCAGCTGGAATTCTTCTGATGATACCTCAGTGACAGGTGGAGATAAATCTTGCCTAGGCCTTTTCTCTTTCGGGACCTGTGGTGTGGTTGTTTGTGATATAGTGGCCGGGGGATCCTGTTGTTCTACTTCGACCAATGTGTTAGGCTCCCATTCTGTCTGGTTTGCAAATTTCTCAACTTCAGGCCTAGATTCATGGACATATGGGATGTTCTTGTTTTTCACTCTCATCTCGGAGATGATTCCACATGGATCGTAATGCCATGGGAAACTCATGAAGAACTTCATTTCCTTTAGCAGCCTGTCTGCTTCTTCCCCAGCGCCACGATTGTTGCAGATGAAGGAGCCAATCTTCCCTTTGATTCTAAGTTGTTTCTTTTTCTTCAGTGACACAAAATGGATATCATCGTAATTTATTATCTGCCTTATATATTCCAAAGAAAAAATTTTGACAGGCAGGTACTTGGGCAGCTTATATGGTGCCAACTCACACTCGTATACTCTGATCTCAGTGTGATTTTGGTATAAATACCAATCACCTATCTTTGTGTGATCTGAGAGATGCAGGATCCTTTGAACTTCATCATTTATCCGAGGCTCAGGCCTGCCGCTAAGCATACTTATCACTGGGTGGTAGAATTGATCAATGAACTCCTTGAAACTAAACTCTGTGGAGTTGTGCTTGAGCAAAGAAGTCCATGATGTCACTGCCTGGGGTCTACCATCTCCATCCATCTTCTGCATGGAAAAAATGAATTTGTCCGCTTGGAAGAAGACGAACAAGTACGCCAGTATGGATGAGTATCGGAACATGCCTTCCGTGGTGAAATTCACGAACTGTTCATGAATATTGTTCTCCAGGAATGTGCCGAAGTCAAACTGGGTGGTGGGCTTCTCATCGGTAGAGAAGATGGATAAAAGTCCCAGAATGGGTTCATCTACCCACTGATCTGAATAGTATCCTAACAAGTCACAAAGGGATGAGATGATCTGGTTTCCTTTAGTCGAGAACATGGAAGAAGGATAAGGAGGATTTGTGGAGGGAAATTGAGCAGATGGGGGGAGGAAAAGATCAAATATTTGAGCTCTTTGGGGGAAGGTCATTTTCTGGTATAATTCTGTAAGAATTTCCAGGTTGAAGGGTGATACAGAGTCGACTCGGGGGATTTGCATCATTTGGTCGATGGATTCGGGCGTGATGAGGAAAAGAATCTCTCCGGACGAGGAGACGACGGATCTTTGTTAGGGAATGTAGTGGGCTTGGAACTTGAGGGCAAACTCTAGAAAAGGGTGAATCTAAGGGAAGAGGTAAAGGGGTAAGTTGGACTCCCAGAGTCCGATTTCATCACTCTGGTCCAAGAAGACTTCCTTGAGCCACGACTGAAGGTCTGCGAAATCAAAATCACACTTTGTATCTACGATTAAGCGGTCTTTGTCAACCAGTGGGATCCTGTCAAGGTTGACAGAAGGTGGGAGAAATGGATTCTCCTCTCCTTCTGCTTGTTTGGACTTTGGCGCCATTACTGCAACAGTACCTGCAAGAAAAACAACATTAGTGAGGGCGACTGTGGATGGGGGAAACTGACTGTAACAGAGGAGAAATGGTGTAAATTTCTCTGGTGCAATGAGTGTGTAAATGGTGAAAGTAGGAAGACAAAGGGTAGTTTTGAGTAAACGGGTGTCCATTGGGTGCGGGAAACAGGTCAGTTGGTTAACGGGTAGGTTATCCAATAATAAATGGCCAATGGATCACTTAGAGTGTGAGATGGAAGGTGACAGTGACTGGGGGATATAGATGAGTGACATGGAGGCTACCGATTGGGGTAAAGGTCATAGTGAGGGGGCTTTCCACGAGCGAATGGGGGGGAAGAACTGACTGCAGTTATGGGATGTGAATTTTTAAGAAAGGTGGAAGGTGATGCAGACAGTAGGAGGTGATGGGACTCGGGGCCGTTAGATCATTGCCACATATAAAGAGGGGCCTTCCAGAGGAAAGATTCCATTCCGGATCCCCCCCCTCAGTTAAAAGAAGATCAGTCGGGGGGGTCTGAAAAACACTTGGAGCTGTTGATTTGCGTGCTTGCTTCTTGGCCGTAGATCTATGCGCGTCATTTATTACCCATTCCGAACCCCCCCCTCCATTAAAGGCAGAACAGACGGGGGGGTTTGGAATCCAATACTGATCGTGGATCTATGCGCTTGATCCCGAGCCATCCAAATGCACGCGGGTCTTATCAGCAATTCCAGACCGCGCCCCCTCCGTTAAAGATAGAACGGTCGGGGGGGTCCGGAAAGATTTGTCCACCGTAGATCTGGGCGCAATCATCTGGACCACTGATATATGAACGGAGCATAAGTGAGGGCACAGAAAATACATGCACCAAGGAAACTTAGGAAAAGTGCATTTCATGGGTTTTTCCAAAGCTTTTCCTGTATACACCACCATGGGGCTTGACCAACACCACTTTTAAGCATCTGAAACATGGTGCAACATTTACATCCAGCTGGTTTTTATTGAAACAAAGCAATAAAGCAACTAGCCTATATTCTAACATAGCTTCCTATGACAATTAACCCAGATTAGACTATTGGGTCAAGAATTTACTCTACCCTGGGGCTATCAGACCAAGATTAGACAGTCTGGCCAGATTTATTTACTAATCTAACCTAGACACTTTGGTTAAGATTAAACTGTTTAGCCAAACTCATTCACTAACCCTATCAACATCAATTTAACAATAACTTGGCCATGCTTGAAAGGTATGGACCAAGTTACTATTATTGCATGGGGATTTTATTGAAATTCTTTTATGCCCTCTTTTCTTTTTCTTTTCTTTCTTTTCTTTTTCTTTTTTTCTTTCTTTTCTTTTTCTTTTTCTTTCTTTTTCTTTTTTCTTTCTTTTTCTTTTTTCTTTCTTTTCAAATTATTTGCAGAATGAAAAATCATTTGTCAACAAAAACACTAGAGATAGATAATATTCCAGTCACCAGTTGATCCTATAACTTATAGGGTGATAACAACTTATACTATGGAATTCTAGGGGTGGATTTAGTTTTTTTCTTAGCAACTCCATCATAAGGGATATGATCCACTCTCAAATTGTAGGCATTGCCTCAGCTAAAGATGAAGGTTGTGTGATGTTGGTATGAACCTCAACACCTTTTTCTATAGAAATTTCCTCAAAATGAGAAGATGAACCTATGAAAATATGAGATTCCTTCGCCAAAGCCTCAGTTTGGCATCATAGTCCACACCCTCTCGAGGTTTCACTAGGATTTCCATGCCATTCGGGTAATTTTCCCCATTGTTACTTATAATCCAAAACTTGAAATATGATCATACACGGAGACAATTTGTAAGGGATATTCATTCCACACAACCCTATCCACTAAAAAATGTTGAGAATGAGAAGCCAAGCTTCCATTAAGATAACAAACCATAAAAATTTTAGGTTCTGAGTCATTTAATGGGAGAAAATATCGAGTAGGGGTGGGATGTTGTAATTTTATACACAAGGAATACACTTTTTGTTCATAGAGAGGATTAACTACATAATGACCACATTCAAATGTTATTACTTTAGAACAAGGAAATCTAGGAGAAGGATCTCTCACACTATGCCAAATCATGTACCCTACAAAGTATCTTACAATAATATTGATATTTGTATGACTCCCATTCATAAAATCAACATTGATATAACTACTATATGACTCAGTTATTTCTTGGTTATTGTGAATTTATTTAGTTGCACGATTGTGGTTATCAAAAGAAAGTGCCACAATAAATTCTTCCTTCCCTAAATCCCCTTTTCATCCCTTACATAGTTTCCCTTTCTCTATCAATGGTGTGACACCTCTATTTCCCCTAGCACATGGGTATTATTCCTCACTCCATGACGGACCAAATCCTATTCTCGCCCTACCATCCTCCATAACTCCATTTCTAGTATTGAATGTGTGGTTGTGTCCCTTGGAACCAATCCTCCACTATCATCCCCTATTATTATCTTCCATCAATCCATGTTACATATTGTTACCTAGTTCAATCCTATTATTCAAAGTTTTTTATTCTCTTATTTAATTATCTATGTCCTTTATTATTCATCAATCTAGACAAAATTCCACATTTTTTTTTATCTGAGTAATGTAGTAAATATAAACAAGAATGGGTTCAACTCCTTTATCATGAAGGCCTCCAAAATTTGCATCATCAATGATGAGATTTCCACAACTTGAATTGATAGGGTTGAGTTGTTACCACTGATCACTTTCTCTCCATTATGCTTTATTCAATAATAAGAGAGGAAGTGTTTATGGTCATATGCTTGGTAACTATAGTGTTATAAATACATATATGTGAAATGGAGGACCAATATGAAGTGTTCATGAGAACATGTGGATTCTATGATGAATCCATTAGGTTCAAATTTCCTTTATAGACCCAAGTAAATAAAGGCACCAACCTTTTCTAAAAAAGTTGCAATATGCTATTGAGGTTGAATAAAAGGAAGAAGACAAAACTAGTATTAAAGGAGGGTCAAAATGATAAGAAACCATAAAAATGGGTGACG
>ML855800.1:0-18979 GCA_009831015.1 Picea engelmannii | reverse complement strand
TTTTGTTCTAGATCTAGGTGGATCTAGGGAGATCAGTTAGTGTCCGCACCTACCGATTTATCCAATAACAAAATTGGCGACTCCACTAGGGAACATATTGTTTCCTAGTTAGTCTAGTTTCCCTTGCTTTGATTGCTTGATTTCTGGTCTCTGAGTCTGTGGGAGATTCATCCAGACTCTCTGGATCTGAAAGTTCACTTAGACTCTTTTTCCTTTTTCTAAATTCCTTTTGATTACAGACATTCCCGCACTTCACCTGTATACATCCTATGAAAAACTTTGATTTTCGCACCTCACTGTTTAAACCAGTGCGACATTTTCGTACCCTACCCATTGCTAGCCTGCGAAAATTGTTGATTTTCGCACTGTAATATACTGCTGGCTTGCGAACTTGTTTGTAATTTTTTTTTGGATTGTGTCTTGTTATCTTTTGATGCCCAGTTTTGATTTGATCAGCTGGATTGAACTTTTGGAGCCTATATTGATCTATTTACAGTCTGCTTGACATTCTTTGAGTTGATTTTAGACATCTTTGTTTTGTTTGGTTTATAAGGATTAGTCTTTGAGTGTATTTCAATTAAAAAGTGTGTGTTTTCTTTAGAATTGTTTAGGGAAAGATTAGATTTCTTCTGAATAGTTCGCTTTAAAAGAAAACTTTTAGTTTGGGTTTCTTTGTTTTAAGAAAGTTCATTATTTCTTTTAGTGAAATTTTTGAAACAAAAAGATTTAATTTCTTACTTTATATTAGATTGGGGGCATACTTGCATTTGAAGTAGCGAAATTGCATGATTCTTGGCATTTTTTGGTCTTAAATTTTGAATCGTGTATTGGTATACAGTCTCTTTGAATCATTTCTTGAAGATATTGATATTGATGAGTTTTAAAATTTTGGGACATCGTGCATATGGGAATGATAAATGTTTTCTCCTTCTTGTAGCATAGCTTTCATCGAAATGAAAAATTGTGTCTTCATCTCTTTGCATAACTTTCGAGTCGGTCAAAACACCATATTGTCCACACCATCTTCCTTTTGAGTAACAACAGCCTTAAAAATAAAGCGCTTATAAAAATTGATTAGACATTTTTATATTTTTTGGTAGCAAACCTACATTAGATTAGTTGTAGGGCTTTGGAATAGGTGTGAAAGATATCTTTCCAAAGCTACAAAAAAACATAGTATCTTGTGATAGGGAGAGTTAAATACACTTACTACATTTTTTCCTAGGAAGCCCTTCTAACACAAGGGTCAATCACGAGATCGCATTGAGACTGGCAACGTTACTCACCCTGCTTTGTTGGTCTTGGTGTAGAGATTGCACATATTATGGGGGTCATTTGAAGGTATACCCACAATGATGAGTGGAATCCTTTCAAGTTGATTTCAGGCTAGATACCCTGCCCTTGCGCATGGATCAGACTGTCGATTGTTTTCCTAGGCATCACTGTAGTGATTGGTAACCTTAGTGGCCTATCTCTTTAGGGTCTTTACACAGGGTGACTGTGGAGGGGCAAGTATTCACAGTACTTGGAATCGACATTGGCCAAACTCACTCGGACTCCTTGGAGGGTATACCCATGTTTATGTGTGGGAGCTTGCACCAGGGTGTAAGTTCGTTAAGCAGGTCGTCAATGTAACTTTTCCACCCACTCTATCTCAGCCCCTTTGTACATTGTTCCCACGACGTTTGATTTCATCACCAACTAGTGCGTTCATTGTGAGAAGGTTTTGTTTGCTTGCTTGCTTACTAGATTTTTAGCGTGTGCTGTTTGTTTTCCCAAGAGGACTCTAGATTGGATCCTTATTTTTATGGCGTCGATTCCCGGAATGACCAATGAAGGAACTCGTTTTCTAGGGGAACTTTTTGTTTTTCCTTCTTACGAAAACATTGGTCCTCCTCATATTGCTATTTTGAGCTTTCCGGGTCTCACAATTGGATTACCGGTATGGTTGTTTTCCACTCAAGTAATCCCGAATGCAGTTAGTGCTTCAGTCACAAGAACTTCCCCCCAAGAGAATCAACCTCATGTTGATCCTTCACCTTCTTCACCAGTAAGGTCTTCTTCACCTTCTTTGCTTGTAAGGTCTTCTTCCATTTCATATTCGTCGCCAAGTGAAAACTCTAAAGCTAGTAACTCGGTGGAGAAGACGAAGAAGAAGAAAGATAAACAAGGATATAAAATTCCAACCACTATCGGACGTGTTGGAAAGAAACCAGTTACTGTTAATCGTGTTGGGAGTGTTGATGATGTCAAGAACACCCAAACAACCCATAAAACCAAGTACCCTTGCAGACTTTGTAAGGGTAACCATCTTCTTAAGGATTTCCCTTGTCTATCCAAGGTTATAGAAGCATGGTCTACACAACCTCACCAACCCCTGTCGTCAACCTATGAACAACATGTTAATGGCCTCCCGTCAACTAGTCAAAATACCCTTGGGAAGAAGAAAAGTAGAGTCAATTTTCCTTATAGGTTATGTGGAGGGAGTCATAAAACTCACCTTTTCCCTCGTATGGATGAAGCCTCGAAATTACTAGAAGACATGACTGTTTCACAGCCTCAACTTCCAGCTTCTTATCGTAAGTTTTCTCTCAACCCCCCTGTAGTTGATGGAATGATCTCTCTGGACCCATCACCGGTCAATCCGATTGATCATGTCGTCAATATGGTCATGTCCTTAATTGAACTAGTTGACAAAGTGGTCAATCCGATCCCATGTTCGGTCGATCCCACTCTCCCTTTAGAGAGTGTTAACAAAGTGGTTGATCCGATCCCATCCTCGATCGATCCCACTGTCCTGTTAGAGAGTGAAACCCAAACGGTTGATCCATTTCCACCTGTCGACCCCATTCTACCCTTGGAGAATGAAACCCAAGTGGTCGATCTGATCTCTCCATTGGTTGATCCTACTCTCCCGCTAGAGAGTAAACCCGATACTTCCCATGTTTTTCTCGTTGATACAGAATCTACCATGCCGGTGGGTATTCCTCCTTCTCCCGTGGAACCCCCTCCAAGTAATGAGGCCATCCATTTTGATTGGGGTGTGCTAACTAGACCTCGTCTTCCCTCTCACATTCCTTTCCAGATTACAGTACAAGTTTTTGGTCTAGATATTCCTCAGACACTGATAGATGAAGGTGCGTCCATTAGTATTTTGTCCTCTTTTGCTTGGCAATCTTTGGGTTTTCCTTAGCTGGTGCTGGTTACGCAGAATCTGTTATCATTTAACAAAAGAACTAGTCAACCTTTAGGGACCCTTCCTTAGTTTCCTGTAACTTTGGGAGGGAAAACTATCTTTATTGACGTCATGGTAGTCCAAGACCCCTTGAATTTCGCTTTACTCCTTGGGCGAGATTATGTCTATGCCATGAAAGCTATTGTGTCTACTCTTTTTCGTGTGATATCTTTCCCTCACGATGGACAAGTTGTGACTGTTGATCAACTTTCATTCATTGACCCCGACTCGATTTCCTCCCTACATGGTTCTTATATGCAGATGGTATCGCCCCTGCCATAGGTCAATTATGTGGTGTTGTCTCCCATGGCTTCAACTTCTGATGACTTAGATCCAGTAGTTGACATGGTGATCTCTTCGATACGGTTGTTAGAGCCTGATCTCTTTACTCCTGTCATGACCCTCGACATGGTGTCCTTCTAGAGTGTGTTTCTTCCTTCCAGTGAAGACCTCTTGGAAGCCATGACTGAGTTTTGTCCCTTGACATGGTGTCATTCCGGAGCATTGTCCTCTTGGAATCCATGATCAAGAAGAGAATCTGAGGATAGTTTTTGTGTCTCTGAGACAACCTTGTTAAAAAATGAAACAAAGGTCCTTGAGCATGGTTTTCTGATTTCAAGCTCATTAAAAAATGAAACAAGCTATGAGGATAGTTTTTGCGTATCTGAGGCAACCTCATTAAAAAATGAAATAGAGGTCTTTGAGCATGATTTTTTGATTTCAAGTTCATTTAAAAATGAAACCAGCCTTGAGCATGGTTTTCTGATTTCAATATCGTTAAAAAATGAAACCACTTCCGAGGATAGTTTTTGTGTCTCTAAGGAAATCTCGTTAAAAAATGAAACAGAGGTCTTTGAACATGATTTTCTAATTTCAAGCTCATTTAAAAATTAAACCAGCCTTGAGCATGGTTTTTTGATTTCAAGCTCGTTAAAAAATGAAACCACTTACGAGGATAGTTTTTTCATCTATGTGGCAACCTCTTTAAAAAATGAAACAGAGGTTACGAGCATAGTTCTTCTCATATGTCACGCTCATTAAAAAATGCAACAACTTCCCCCTCTCCGTTTGGGTCAAGTCCTACGTATAGTATTTGAAGATTCCTTTCATTCTCCTTCGCAGTTGGATGAAATGAAGCTTGGGGGGAAATGCTTTTAGCCTCTGGACTTCATGCTGAATTTAGAGCCACTAGTTTCTTAAGCTGGGGGCTAAGTACCAACCATCCTTGTGTTATGTGTTGGGAAGTCCAAGCATAGTTTTCTATGGTTCAAGCTTGTGTAAAAATGAAGCCACTTACCTCAAGCATAGTTTCCTCTGGTTCAATATTGTGTAAAAATGTAACCAGGTCCAAACATAGTTTTGTTTTGTTTTAAATCTTGCATAAAAATGAAAACAATCCCGAGCTTAGTCTTTGTTCTTTCTCGTGCTCATAAATACATGAGAATAAGTTACCGAGCTTAGTCTTTGTTCTTTCTCGTGCTCGTAAATCAATGAGAATGTAACCGAGTATACTTTTATCACTCTTTCAGACTCATAAAGGTTATACAAAAAAGGAACCCATTGGATTTCCCTTTAACCTCTTTTTAGACTCTCTAAACATGAAAAGATTGCCGAGCGATATTGTTTTTTTCATGCTCGTAAAAGTATTTGAAGAAAAAGTTCAGTGAGCGATAGTTTATTACTTTTTCGGTCTCATCGAACTAATTTACGAAAAAGGAAATGGGAGAGTTTTCTTTAAGTGTTTTTCAAACTCTCTAAACATGAAAAACCCCTAAGTTTTTTTTATTTGGACTCGTTAAACAAACATCGAAAGGCCCATATGGGACTGAACCACTCCTTCGTAGGGTTCATTAAATATACTTCGAAGGACTCATCCGAAGGATGAGATTACATCAACAAGTATATTTTATCCTCCTCAAGCTTGTGTAAAAATAAAGAGGTACTTGCCAGAAATGGTGGAGGGGAACTTGGGAAAGAAATGTATCTAAACCTGTATTCTGTGGAAGAGTCACTTTTGAACATGAAACCCTTTCACTCGCTTTGTGTCTAGGTTGGAAAATCCACTTGTCTCTTGATCATACTCCTTATAAGATTACAAATTGGTATATGATCCCTGTTGTTCAGTCAGTGTTTCCAAGACAGTTGTCATGTCGTCAATATGTTCAAAAAATAAGTTCAACCCATAAATCCTTCTATTGTGTCAGCCATTTCTGCAGTCCTTAAGCATTCTATTGCGTCGGCCATCCCTGAGTTAGTCCTGAATCACTTGTTACTCTGATCTACATCAAATCTTGTTACTTGTTTCATGTCATTGATGGGGGATACATTAAGGCCCTCCTATGACGAGTCTTTTCCTGTCGAATTCAACTCATTTTTCATGAATTAGACTTAGAAACCAATTGCTACCTTGGAACTTGCATGCCTCAATGGTAGGTTTCCTCGCTTTCGACAATGGGTTTTCATCATTGACCCATGATTGGAAAATTCCACCGAGTGTTTGACTTCAGCTCATTAATTCACATTCGTTGGATTGTACTAGTGTAACTTGGGAGTCATTGACATTAATGGTGATTTCCCTTGCACTTGTTAATGATATACACTAATGATCAGTAATCAAGTGGTTTCTACCATGTTCGACATCGACACATGTATTCACATGGTTAGATTCGTACTATAGAGTGGTGGAGATGAAGACCCTGGATATTTTTTGATAGATTCAGGTTGCATTGGAGTATATTTCATTTGTACTGTTGCATATATCCACATTGTATGCCTCATGGCTATGTTCAAATTTGAGTCTTTAACACATAGATCCACAGTGTATTTTTGGTGGCTATGTTCAGATTTGAGTCATATTGGCATGGATCCACAGTGTATGTTTGGCGGCCATGACCTGTCTTACTTGACATGGATCTTTGCATGTCGAAATTTATGCTCTGAGTCATTTTTATTCTGAGTATGGGAATTCCTACCTTAGTGATGATATATTATTGTACTGTATTTCCTTGTTTGTTGGCAGGTTTTCGACCGACTATTCCTTGTTCCCTACACACACTCGACAAAGTATTTCATCTATCACTTTATTCTAACTTCATACTTTGGGGGGCTCTCTGTTACACATTATTTTTATCATCCCTATGACCATTAATGATGTAAACCTATTTGTAGTCTTCAGAGGGCTCAGTGGCCTAAGTTCCTGAAGAAAGAAGGGAGAAGAACTTTTCCTGAGAAAAGAAGTTGTATTTTCCTTTATGAAAACCCTATTAAAGATTATTTTCACACGCTGCACTATGGCTACGGTGCAAGAATGCCTAATTCTCGCAGGCTGCACCATAGCTGGGTTGCGAGAGGTTCGTAGGTTTCTCTACAAGCAGAGTGTGAGAATGTTCATACGTGGGAAAAATGAGCATCTTCTCGATGCTTCTAGAAGGAGAAACTTCCATGGTGAGGTGGCATCCGAATGGTTTGGATCTTACTCACTTTCATGATTTAGTGGGATCATCCTAACCTCCTCACCTTATCCTCTTCAACTTATAAAATGAGAGGAGCTCTCATGGAGAAGGTTAGCTTTTGAGATTTTGATTTTGGAGCTTGGATTGGATTGAGCTTTGGAGATTGTTAGCTTGGCTAGATGAGCCATTTTGTCAAGATAGATTGTGAATATTATCAGATCTATGCTCTCAAAATTCTTGGAGTGGAAGTGTGTGGGGAGCGAAGGACAGTTGGAAGGGACCTTACGACATCAAGGCCATGGTTGTAATCTCTCTTTCACATTTAATATGATTCTTTCAAATAAAGCTTGTTGTGCTTTATTGTATGATTCATTGATCACATACATAGGCTTATATTGAGTTTATGTTATTATTATCACTTTGGTTGGTTGCATTCTTTTGCAGGTTCATCATTGTATGAGCATTGGAATGGAGCTAGGATGGCGATGGCGAGAGGAAGAGGTGTTTAAACGATATGTCACCTATCTCTCTTTAGTTAGTGAATTCAATATTTAAAGACTTAAGGAAAGCGTCATGTTCTGGTGTGTTTTGTTCTAGATCTAGGTGGATCTAGGGAGATCAGTTAGTGTCTACACCTACCGATTTATCCAATAACACCAATTCCTGGTTCCATGACCAGACAAGCTTGTCGCTGGAATCATTTAAGGATATGCCATTTGTTCGAAGAGCAAGGATTAAAGAGTCCCATTCCAGAGCTAGTTCTCCTGAAAGTTTAAGGTGGTTAGAGTCAAACCAAACAGTCAGGGAACCTAAAACAAAATGGCAAGCATATTGGGCGAGTGTATAAATATTCAGATTATAAGTTGATTAATAAGTGTCGGAGAAAGATAAAATAGGTCATTTCCCTCGACAAAGGCGTCCAAGCCGAGATATATTTGTTTGTCACATCCCACAGTCCAGGCTATCCATCTTAGAATGATAAGCATAGTTGTCATAAGGTTTCTCCATATGATTGAAGAAACAGGAAATTTAAACTCATTTCTTTTAATCCATGATGGAACATCTATACCTTTCAGGTATTTTTTCCGCAACACTGTGCTCCACAGTCCATCACCAAAGAGTCCTCTCCAGCATGATTTTGCAGCGAGGGAGTGGGAAAACCACTGTAAATTTCATAAAACCCAACCTCTGATTTCCTTGGGTAGCGCTATCTTCTGTCACTTGGTTAGATGGAAACCGCTTTATTTTCTAGCACCTCTCCAAATGAAATTTGTAATTAATTGTTTGATTCAGCGCATAATGGTCACAGGAATTTTGACCAAGCTAAGCCAGTATATAGGAATACTCTGTAGTACTGCTTTGGCTAGTACAAGCCTGCCTCTAAGGGAGAGCCAAGGAAAATACCAACATCCTATCCTCTTCTCTCTTTTTTGAATTAACCAATTCCAATCGGCCACTCTATGATTGTTTGCCTTGAGATAGTATCCAAGATACTTCATCCCATATTCAAATTCATAAAACTGTATATTATAGACTGTGCTCAAGTTTATGACTAACTCTAGGTCAATGTTCTATGCTATGAAACAAGACTTATGGCAATTGATGACCATACCAGAAGCTTTACAAAAAATCCTTAAAAGTGTGTGTAAAAGAATCCACTCTTCAAAATTTGCATCCCCCGGGCTGAGGACGTCATAAAAAAAAAAACAAATGTGAAATAAAAGTGTCAAAAACCACCTTTAGTCCTTTGAAATATCCATTTTCTACTACCTTTTTTATCTGTCTACTTAGGCATTCAATTACAAGAAGGAACAATAGTGGTGAGACGGGGCACCCCTGTCTCAATCCTCGTTGGATTTAAAAAAAAGAGGCAGGAGATCCGTTTATAAGCACTGTCATGCTTACATTAGTAACACAAGCCATAATCCATTGTGTAACATCCCACTTAAGTCCTATATGGATAAGTAATAATCTCAGAAATTTTCAACTGATTGTATCATATGCCTTTTTTAAATCCAATTTTAGGATGATAGAACTTAGTTTCTTAACTTTTATTGTACGGAAACACTCTTGCGCTAAGCCAACAACATCATATATCAACCTGACCTTCAGAAAACCAAATTTCTCTTTTGATAAACAGGAGGCCAACTTGTCCTTAATGCGATTTTCAATTATCTTAGAGATCAATTTATATGGAAAGTTACATAAAGCAATGGGCCTGAACTCATTGAAGGTAGAAGGTTTGCTAACCTTTTGAATAAGTGCAAAAAAGGTAGAATTTAGTATCCATGGAATGTAGCCTTTAACTCTGGTTTCCTCAACTGCCTATAGAAGGTCCTTCCCCATGATGTCAAAAAAGGAATGGAAGAGTTCTTGGGTCCACCCATCCGGGTCAAGGCTCTTCTCTCTTGGCATTTTTTTTATTATAAACTCAATTTCTTCAATGGTGACCGGTTTCCCAATTTCATCACTCTCCACATCAGAGAAAATTCTTGGGACATCTTTTATTATACGAAATTGGTTTATCATATCTTCCACCTTAGGAGCATCAAAATGGGTCTTAAAAAAATTGCAAGCGTGCTCCTTAATCTCCGATTCGCTGGACAGGTTCAAACCGTCATCATTGGTGATATCCCATATTGAGTTTTGTATTCTTCTCTGAGTAGCATACTTATGAAAGAATCTGGTATTCTTGTCCCCTTTTTGCATCCAGAGAGCTCGGCTCCTAAGCCTCCATGACGATTCTTCAATAGCTAGAATTTTCTCTTTTCTAATCTTAAGAGCTGTCATTAGGTTTAACTCCTCCTGTTTGAAGATTTGAGACTTTCGGCTCTCTAAAAGATTAGACAAATTTGATTCAATGAGGGATAGCTCCTCTTTTTGCCATTATTTTTTCTTTTTCTGCCAATTAATCACAAGATTCTTTGGAAACTTTAGTTTTTCACACAACAGGACACAAGGGGAGTTGTTTGTCCAATGAGTCATGGAAGCCCAAGTCAACTTGATAAGAGCAATAAAATCCGACTCTGTAAGCCAAGAGATGTTGAATTTGAAAGGTGCAGGGCCCAAGCGACAGGGGTAGTCAAACTGCAAATAGGTCGGGTTGTGGTCTGATATTGTCAAGTTTATAGTCCAAGACCTGTAATTACTCTAACTATCGTAAATTAAGTTAAGATTGCAATTTTTTCTATATTTTAAAATATAACCATCATTAAAATATAAAAATGTTGATAATGTTTTTTTTAATGCAAATTCATAACATATAATTACAAAGTTGTAAATTGAGTTAAAATTACAACCCTTCCAATATTATAAAGTACACCCATGATTGAAAGTATAACGTATAATTGTAAACTAAGTTAAAATTACAACCCTTCCGGTATTATAAAGTACACCCATGATTGAAGGTATGGATGGATATCCCCCGTATAGGGTGGTAGGGAGGTGGCAAGTGCTTGGGCCGTTGTCCAAGACCATCTACCACACATCCTCCTCCATCACTAACACCTGACACCCTCCTTCAACACTCATCCCTTCCACCCATTCGACTCATTAGCTATCCTCTTTTGTGTATTGTCCGACCTCCATGTACTCATGTTGGAAATCATCATTCCTTCTTGATGGAGATAGGATGACTTAATTCTCCTCTCTCTCATCGCCTCTGCATCAAACAATCACCTCTCATCATGATTTACGAAATCAAGCTATTTATTAGCCTTAACTCCGACCACTATGAAGCTTTCCAAAAAAAAAAAAATTGTGAGCTTGTTGGGTGGTTATTTCTCCCCTTCGTTCTATTGGCCCTGGTCTTATTCCTATCCTTTGAAACCCCCCGAACTTACTCCTTCGTATGCCCCCACTCTTAGGCTTCCTACTTTCCCTACTCCCTATTTCAATTTCCCCTCCCCATGACAGGTGGAGGTCGCTCTCGTTGAGCTCAAGGAAGCTCCTCATATAGTTCTCGTGGAAGGTATGGATCATGACTTGTCTCAGCCACATCTACCAGGCTCATACTCCTCGAGACATTCTTGAAGAAATCAATTTAGTAGAGGCAGACGTTTCAGTGCTCAAACGCTTTGTGGAGGATGAGGAGGTGATCGATGAACTCAGTTCTTGGATTTTGGATACCATAAACACTCATTCTTGAGCTTCCCATTATCTAAAAAATGTGGAGATTTATTGGTACATTAAGTTGTTTCTAGGTCGTGTCCTGGTCGACTGTCTTGAGGAGAAGCAGGAGACCATGCTACAACTTGACGAAATTCAAGCATCAACTCTAGATGCTCGACTACAAGGTCAATCTAATGGCTAGAATATTAATGGGTATGGATCTCGCAACAGTGGAAAGTCCTCCAACTAAGGTGCCTAAGAATTAGAACCACCCCTCTTTAATTTTTTTTTTCTCATACTTATTAGGATTTTGAGCTTTATGTTGTATATAGGAGGTATGGGTTCTCCAACCCCATCTCACATAAGTCAAAATAGGAGACAACAAAAGCTATTTTTTCATATTATACTCAGGTTTAGATGTAGATATATTCAATATTTTAATTTTAAAAGGCTAATATTTTACAAACTCTCAGACAATTTGATGCATTATTGTTAATCTGATTTCCCTAATAATAAACCAAGAACAAGTTTTTAATACAAAATTATTATAAAAACACAAAAAACTATGAATTATACACAACTAAAAAAAAATGGATTGATATGTTGATAATGTTTTTTCTATGCAAATTCATGACATAATGAAAAAACATATCATCTCTGATGAATGGGATGCATAAATAGAGATTTATAGTTTTCCAATCCTAATTATTTCATCATCTTAGCAAATGGAAAATGGATTTTTTTAATTTTTATATGAATATTAAATTATTTTAGTTTGCATGTTTAGATATCTTCACTTTTCAATGCATATTAAGTACTTTGTTGTCCATGTATGTATGAGAGATATATGTTTATTAAAGTCATAGAAGGGATGTGTTCTACAATCTATATGGAGTGATTAATATGGAGGAGATGTTGTTACATTATGTTACTTGAGTAACTACATTACATGACAACAACAAAAGACTAACATGTACTTACATATGTACATGACAATAAGATTAGAGTCATCTTAAACTCTATTTATGGAGCATCTACAAGGATCAAATTTGATAAGGTGTAAGTTTTTCTATCATTTAATATCAAGGAATTAATATTTGACATAGAATGAAATGATAAAAAAATTTACACCTTAAGAAATTTGATCTCTCTTGGTACTTGATAAATCCAGATTTGAAATAAATCTATACTAATATAACTAGTTTGGACAACTTTGACATTGCTTAAACTTAAAAAAATCTCACTAATTAACATAAACATTAATAAACACCATGTTTTCAAATTGAAAGTGATATATTATGGGTTGTTAATCTCTTGTTTTATGTGTCAAATTGGCCCTGCACATTGCTAAGTCTTCAATGTGATCGTAATTAGTTATGGTAAAACTCAAATGTTCAAATCTATAGACTTTATCAGTCAAATATAAATATATTATTATTATTATTATACCACTTCAATTATTTTTTATCTTTCAAGAAATGCATACATGATTTTAAACTTGATAATAAAAAATGTACCTTTTTCAAATTATTAAACATATATTGTTTTTTAATCTGGAAAAAAAACATTTAAACTTATTAACCATATACAGTCTGAGTGGGCCTAATGGTTAAGAACACGTGTTTCCTCTTAAGAGGTTACAAGTTCCTATTAGTATATATTCATATTACAGTTTGAGTGGGTTTAATGGTTAAGAACATGTTTTTCCTTAAAAAAGAGCTGAGGAAATTTGGAAATCATTTCATTTTATTATCAATTTCTAAAATGTCATGGGATGAAAGAGTGTGTCACTCATTTAGATTACAAGTGGGTAAAGCCAGAAACTTAAAAAGAGAGCTTCTTCTCCATTTGATTTTTGAACTTGGGGAAATCTCAAAATCATTTCATCTCACTATCAATTCCTAAAAGGCCATGGGATGAAAGAGTGTGGCGACATTAAGAAGTTTGAAGATGAAAAACACGTTCTCTTAGAGTGCCCAGATTAGATCTTAATTTCAAAATATTTGTCACACTACTGACCTCTCTAACCTTTTAACTCAACCTATGATGATATTGGAAAGCTTCTCTTAATACTTTTCGATCACATAAACAAAATTCTAACTCAGTAAACATTAACCATCATCATTATCAAACATCTAAACATCATCGAACTTACCTTTTTACATCGATTGGTCTCACCACACTACTCTGTAACTCTGTAGGTTTGGGGTTACTCAATAAGATGGCCGAGATTTACTAAATGGTACAGCCCCAAATGCATATCGGCCACTAATGACAGGGCAGGGGACGTAAGATCCAACCAGAAAGGAAGGTTGAACGAACCTCTGATCAGACGTGCATGCAGACGTCGTAGACTTCAGCAAAACTATTCCTTGTGTTTCTGTATCTAGGATTATGATAAGGAGAAGCGCCCAAGCCCGAGAAGCATAATTCTGCACCAGTGGGAGCAGTTGGGGCACCATCCCAAATGTAGACAGACAAACATGCAGACCTCGTGGACTTCACTCCTGTATTCAAATGTTTTAAAGAAGATGCATGAAGTCAAACAGAGAACGACAAAGGCCTGCACGCGATCACTTCGGGGTGGTGAATGCGGGATCTTTCCTTCTGCATGTCTTTGTTAAAAATGGCAGCCCAAGGCGTTCGCATATCTGGAGAATAATGTTGCATGTAGATACTTAGTCTTGCAGTTAGCAATTGGATTAACATGTTTTTCTTTAATTATTATTGTAATGACAGCAATTATTATAAATTAGGACGTATGGATACACAAACTGCAATTGATTTTTTTTTATTGTTGTAAATCTTGCTCCTTGCAAATTCGATAATCTGTTATTTGTTCTGTTTATGCTTCAATCATGTTGCTATATTCAAGATTGTGAAGTATCCCAGCAATTACTTTTTTTTTGGTTAGTAATTATGTTTTTTGTTTGTTAAAAATGTGTATAATTGTTGGAAAATATTTGTAACTATGGGTTAAGAAACCATAATGCAAGAGCATTTAAGTTGGAGTATCAGACTTGGGCTCCACCAATCCTTAACATGATTGGATTTTATGGTGTCTCATAAAAATGCCTTAATATGCAGAGTGTTAACAACACACTCCATCACCGACAACTCTATACTTAGAAGAGTATTACAACAATTATTAAATTACTCCACAATCTGATTTCTTTCTATTAAAGCGTTTTAAAGCTGAGATTCAGAATTGGTCACAGTTCTAGCAGATCCACAAAAGCTGGTAAATCGATTAGATTGTGTGGGTTTCAACCATTGAAAACTCCGGATGAGAATGTTGTTGTTGGAGAAGGAATGTATAGAATTGTGAAAGGCACAAAACAAAGGCAGTGATGCTATAAAATGAAAGCGGTTAGTAGGAAACTCAGGACCGTAAAGCTCTTGCAGGTATCAGTCTGAATTTGAGTGATAATGTGGTTGTGCATGTCATTGATGTCAGAAACTCTGAGAGAAGCTTCAGATTAGTTTGGTATATGTTAATCTAATCAAATCAACCAACTCTTTGTGCAAGAAGTTCGAATTCAAGTCTTTGCATTTGTATTCAAATCTAATTGGGAGTATTTTTGTTTTTCCAATGATATGTTATAAATATTATTATTATAATATGGAGTTTATATTTAGTATAAATAAATATTTTTTAGGTTAATATATATATATATATATATATATATATATATATATAAATAAATTGAGAGTGAATTTTTTTTATTTGAATAGTATGTCTTTTCACATATCATTATATTATTGTGAAGGAGATGTGTAATCTTTTGAGATTTATCATGTGTGAAGAGACACAAGATCAAGTTTATTTAGATAAAAACTTTTTTTTAATTAAAAAAATTGAGGAAAAGTTTGTACTTCCAAGGATCTGATCCACACATAAGTAGAAAAAATGAGATAGTAAATTTCTTTCATGTATGAATCTTAATTTGAGCCAAAAACTTTGAGAAAAGATTAAGAAGTTCTAATCAACTCTCTAATTTGAAACTTTTTTGTATTTTCAATGTTGACAACTAACTTGTTATATAGATATCATCATAATTATACACTTGTGAAGTTCTTTCATTTATAAACATATACCATGAAGGGTTATATCTATCTATCTATCTATATATATATATGATTTTATATTTTTAATTAAAAACCACATAAAGTCTTAATGTAAAAAACATTTTTGAATCAAAATTGTGTGTGGAGTTTTTTAAATGTCCAACTTTTATAGTAGACACTCCACCCATATATATATATATATATATATATCGTTCATATATATGATTTTATATTTTTAATTAAAAAATACATAAAATCTTAATGCTTAAAAAACTTCTGGATCAAAAATGTGTGTGGAGTTTTTGAAACTTCCAGTGGACATTATGATGTTTTTGGACATTTATTATGTCCCTCATGATCAGTGAAGTGTCCACTTCAAACTTTGGACGTTTCAAAAACTCCACTCACAGGTTTGATCCAGAAGTTTTTGCATCATTATGACTAACTGTAAAAACCTGCATACTCACATAAAATATTTTTCCTCTACAACTTTAAGTTAAAAAAATAAAAATATTATCTTTTTAGCTTTCAAATAATAATTTTAATCAAACTACACAGGTCCTAGAGCATTGTATTTTTAAGTTTAAAGTAATAATTTTAATCAAACTACGTGTATGTAGTAAATATTATAAATTGAGTAAATATTACAGTCACTTTCCATATTATAAACTTGGAATTAATGACAGGCCAAGGATGTAAGAAAATGACAGGCGAGGGATGTAAGACCAAACGAGAAGAAGAGGTGAAACCTATAATAGAAAAATATAAAATAAATAAACAAACAGACATGCAGACATCATGTACACCGGCAGAACTATCCCTTGGAACCATATATGGATGTTTCTGTATCTAGAATTACGATAGGGATAAGCGCCCAAGGCCGAAAACGATAATTCTGCAGCGGTGGGAGCAGTTGGGACATCTCGCCAAATGTAAACAGACAGAGATGCAGACCTCGCGGACTCCAATCGTGAATTCAAATGTTTAAAAGAGGATGGATGAAGTCAAACAGAGAACGACAAAGGCCTGCAGTCGATCACGTCAGGGTGGTCAATGCGGGATCTGTTTTTCTGTATGTCTTTGTTAAAAATAGCCCCCCAAGACGTTAACATAGTGGAGAGAAATGTTGTGTATAAATACTTAGCTTTACAGTGAGCAATTAGTTTAGCGTGGTTTTTTTTTATTATTGTTATAGTAGTTACTAGCACAGCCGTGGCTGATGAACGTCGAAAGGCGTGGAGAGAAAATGAAACGCATAGTCAGAAAATGAAACGTACAATCAGAAAATGAGTTTCTACAGCTAGCACAAACAGCGTGTTAAATCTAAAGTTTAATCATTTAAACATGGCAATCATATAGTGCTACAGTAATTTCTTAATATGATTAGGTAAATGTTAAAAGGTAAACAGGTTAAAGGATGCATTAAAAAATACAAAGAAGTTATGAAGAGGAAATCACATTCATTGATTTGGGAAGACGACTAAGAATATGCCAGCATCTTCAATTGTTAGCCACCAGATTAGAATTTTAGATTAAAAGGTGATTAATTGTGCTCATTGTCAATAGATGTACGTGAATATATGGATATACAAAATATGTTTTTTGTCAATTGATTTTAGTTTAAGTTTAGTTTGGATGGTTGTTAGAAATGATTATTATCATTCTTACTAGGGTTCAATTCTCATAAATAACATAATAAATTCATAATAAATATTGTTGTAATGATTTCAAATATATATATATATATATATATATATTGAAAAGTTTCCTTTAATTCATAACTTCATAACTATTCTTCGTGATTTCTTTCTCTTGAAAAGGTCACAGTAGTAGCAGATCCACGAAAGCTGGTAGATCGATAAAACACAAAACAAAACAAAGCCAGCCATGCGATAAAATAAAATCAGGAAGTGGGAAAAACAGGATTGTAAAACAACATTACCTGCCGATGTTGCAAAACAAGTAAAAAAACTTAAAACAATGGTATTGCAAGCTGGTTTGTGTATATGACAGAGATGTTTGATACCATGAATTGATTTCACTTACATGTCATTCAAGTATACAGAGAAGAAATGTTATAATCAAATAGTCCTTATACCCTTCAAAGTATCAAGACGCATAAATATTTTATCTATTCTATATGTCAATTCAAGATATTTGAATATTTTTATTATTAGTTTAAGAAACAAACAAATATTTTTAATTATTAATTTGAAAAAAAATTGGATTATAAAAAAGTAAAAGAAAAATATCAAATAAAATGAGAATTAGAAAGGTGATTGGTCTTTGGTCTTTATGCGTTGCAAATTTGTAGGCAAACATCATTAAAAAGCCAGATTAGATGGCTGAACCCTTTCCATCAAAGCCCAAACATCATTAAAAACCAGATTGGATGGTTGAACCTTTTCTAACAAAGCTCTGATATAGAATTTCAATCTTAAATCATAATTAGAACTCATGATTCATATTTTGGGTATTTTTCTGAAAGTTTCTAAGCATACTAATCCAAGTGGATATTGGTGGCCACCCACCTATTCCAATTGGTTCATCTTGACAGTTTTTAGTTCAACACATTCTTTTGTACTTCTTTGTAACCCACTTTCGGGGTTGTCTGGATCCCTACACATTTTCTAGGTGGAGACTGGTGGCCGCCCACCTAATACAACTGGCTTATTTTGGGAGTTTTTATGTCAACACATCTTTCTATACTTTCGGGGCTGTTTTGGGTCCTAAACAATGTTTTTTTGGCTTGCCACAGTCAAACTATAGAAGAAGTTAGAGTTTCATGGCATAATTTGTAGTTTTCGAAAAAACCTTTCCAATGGGCCATCATGTGCCTAAAATGGAGGTCATATGAAAAAATTATGACCCCGGGAAGTTGGCATAACAAATTACCCAGCGGGGCCCACATAACTTTTGTCGTTTCATCTCCTAGGGTTAGGTTTTTGGATGTCTAGGGTTTTGGAATTCATGAGTAATGTTGAAAAGGCCTCTGGAGCCTCATTGTAATCATTCTGCTCAGGCGGATGCACGTAGTAGCCACATCTCTTCTCAGAGATAGTTATCACCATTCAAGCAAGTTTTTTTTTCAGTTTTGCGGTTTTACAGTTTCAACCTGTTTCATTTATTCAATAGAATTTATTAGTCATTGGATAGATGTTGTTGTCCTCCCTATATCTGTGTTATTGTATTCAGTCTGTTAGTCAGTTTGTTCCTCTCATAAATCCGGATTAGTTGTATTAGAGCGGTTTTCTCTTCATTTATTTTTTTTCGTGCATGTCCTCGACAAGATGTGGGTACAAGAAGTTGGGACTCGAACCAATCGTGCATTTTCAATATCAGTCGCACTGAGACTGACAACAACCCATGGGGGATGAAAATAAAGATGATGGAGGAGGAGATCCTTTTAAAATGTTGCTTGAGGAAGCCCTTGCGCGAAAAAACAACGAAATGATGGAAAACTTTGCATAGATCCTTCGGTGGTTGCCCACAGGAGAAACATCTTCATCAAGCGACCATGCAACCCCCTTCAAGGTAGAGGTAAATTTTGATATTCCATTATTTGAAGGACTGATAGATGCAAATGTTGTAGATAAATGGTTGAATCTGCTCGAAGTGTATTTTTCGGTCCACAATTTTTTCGATAGGGAAAATATTACTTTTGCACTCCTCAAGGTCGTCCCCCATGTTAAGGATTGGTTGGATACTTACTCTGAGCAAAGGGACACAAAGGAATATGCAATATTTATCGTTTCCCCCACATATAATTCCTTCAGGGGTGCCATTAAACTGCAATACTACCATGTTGGAAGCTACGAGGACCAGTACACAAGATGGACCACCCTTCGTCAGGAAAGAGACCAGTCAGTACCAGATTTCACCAATATTTTCCATACCCTACGCACCAAATTGGGTATCAAAGACTCTGAGCATTATCTCGTGCTCAAATACTGTTGTTTTTTGCATATATACATTCAAAGACAAATGGAGTTTCTGAACATCACATCATTGGGTATGGCTTATAGATATACTATCAAGATCGAAAATAAATTTAAGCAGAAGAGGCGAGATTTTGGATCTATAAAATCCTCACAGTCGAAGTAGGGAGAAGGTG
>WSFP011391031.1:0-28077 GCA_009831015.1 Picea engelmannii | reverse complement strand
TCTTGATCCTTCCTCCACCTACTTTCATTCAATTTCATTCAATGGAAATCTATTCCAAATCATAACTAAGCCTATCTACCTGTCATCCATTAAAGGTAACTTCACATTCAACCTATTCAAGCGCATGGGACTGGCTTGCTTGAGCCTCCAAACATTCAATACATTAAATTAAATTAAAAATAAATAAATTTGGGGAAAAATGAGATGGCTAGCACCTCTCTTTCCTTGAATTTAATTCCTCCTAGTGCACAGATGTGTTGTCTTGCTGACGCACATTTGAGGTGGAGTGATTCTACTGCATCATAATCCCACGCTGACAAAAGAATGATCTCCTGCTCATGGCTCCCCAACTGATGTTATTGAGATCCTCCAGCATCCCAAACTTTGACGTGGAGTTGTCCATTTGCTCCACTGCTTTTTTGTTGTTGTCGATGTCCTACTACTGCATGTTCTCCTTTATTCAGTTTCCTCTTGTTTTTGAATGCCTATTGTGTTGAATCCAACATCAACTTCCTTATCTTCTCATTCTCTCTGTCTAGTGGGTCCACAGGTTGGATCTCATTTTGCATACTTCTCTATTGTGGAATCTTCTTCTCATCACACATCTTAATGGGAAGATCAATCTAATCTCCCATGCTGACCTCATCTCATGTGGCATCAACTTGCCACTCCACTGCAGGCTCAAAATTTGCAACCTCATCATTGAGCTACTACCCAACTGTCTCCTCTAACATTTCAATTTTTGTCATCTCTACTAATCCAGAATTGGATCCAGGAGGCTTCCCAGGTCTAAAAAAGGCTCAAAAATAAAAGTTCTCAGAATCATATGAAACCAATTCCATTGTGACCGTCTCATCATGCTGATTCCATCCATATATTTACTTTCTCAAACAGACTCTGTATGTGAGAGTTTTCGCACTCTGATAGTTTTTCCAAACAGGTAAAAAGTAAAAAAATAAATAAATCAACTGTCAAAGGGTGACGTGGAACTCTCTGGAGGTGACACGTGGAAGTGGCAAAGGTGAAATGTGGTAGGTTGCAAGTTTGACTAGATAGTGACAGCGAAAAATGCAGCATTGACAAGTGGAAGTTGAGGACCAATGAAAGGGTGCCATGTGGCACCCCATCACTGGTTTGAATGGAAATATTTTGGAGCTCATGGGGTTCAACCCCATGACCTATTGGCAGGGAAAACTCTTTGGTTAAGGTCCAATATCCAACATTCCATGAGTGGTACTTGTTTAATATAGGCCACTATAAATTAAATGAAGTGTATTTAATTAATGAATGGGCGGAAAAGGGTTGGGGCTAAGCCCCAGCCCACGGTTTTATTGTTTACTTATGACCACAATGGATAGGGTGCGGGCACCTTTCCCTTAACCAACCAAGAGTGAATTTCTAGCACCTACCCACCATTCATTTTGGAGGTCGTGACCATGACCTAAGGCTTATGGTTAGGGCACGGTCCCATCATTGAATGCCACATGACCTTTGTTTACGGGAAAGGGGCTAGTGCACAACCCTTAGGACTGGTGCTTGGCCACCTAAGTGCCATATGACCTCATTTTAGAGAGCACAACTAGCCCTAGGGGCTATTTTTGAATTTTGGTTGCAGAAGTGAGTTTTTACTATATGGTTTGGGAATTTTTATGATTTTTAGGCCTGTTATTGAAGATTTTGGCCATTATTGGGAGAGATTGGACTCTTTTTGAGCCTATATTTTGGGAGGAAGTTGGCGAAGGATAAAAAAATTCATATATATATAAACTAGGATTGTTTGAGGCCATGGAGGACAGTCAGATCAGAGTTATGCCAAAGCAAATCCAAGCCAAAGCCATTTTTATGCAAGGAAGTTGTTGAGGAGGAGACTTTTGCGGACAATTTTCGGGAGCTACACTTAGTCTTTTTCAGTGTCATCAGTTGTGTTGGATTTATGAGGTCGAGTAGAACATAGTGAGACCAATATGAGATCCATTTGATGTACCTTTTTTGTACCTTGCAAACATTTAAGAATTAATAAAGAAGCTTCCCCCACTGAGACAAAGGCCCAGAGACGTAGGCAATTTTGTGTCGAACTCCGTTATCACTTCTCTTGTTATAGTTTGTTGTTATTATTGCTTCAGTTCAGATCTGTAAATTGTTTTATGGCTGCTATGTCTCTTCATTAAATTCATCCTCTTTCATTCAGCTTCATAAATGGTTAATTAACACATGCAATTAATAACTCAACCAAAGTCTTTAAAAGATATTTTCGGATCAAGTGGTATCAGAGCTAGTTGAAATTTGGATTTGAGTTTTGCATGTTAACTAGGGAAAAGCTACAACATGGTGAAGGTGAGATTGTTGAATATAATCCATTAATTGGATTGAGAAAGAGAGCTTCTCGCAACGAGAAGATGGCATCGGAAGAGGGACTTTCTCTTGATGAGAAAAAGTTTCAAAAACTTTCCTTGCTATTTTGGAGATGGTGAAAGTTTTGTACGAGGATTACTTGGAATGAAAGAGGCCAGTTCTTGGGAAATATTCAAAGGGGAAAAGTGAAGAGGAAGAGGATCCTCCTCAGATTCCTCCTTCACCTCCATCATCACCTCCTTCTCCTTCTTCTTCAAGTTCAAGTTCTAAAATCAATGCAAAGAAACATGTTCATAAACATAAGAATGAAATGTCATTATTAAAACTTGATGTTAAATTTGAATTAACCATATATGATGGTGAAGTTAATGCAGAGAGACTTGACAATTGGGTCAGGTAGATGGAGGTTTACTGCAGTTTGCAACAGATCAAGGATGAGGTCATACAAATCAAGTTGTCATCTTTGAGACTTGCAGGAACAACTCTCATTTGGTGGCAAAGCAAGTTGCAAAATGGAATGCAACAAGTGGGTAATGTATTTCCATCATGGAAAAGCTTCATTTCTACACTTAGAAAGAAATTCTATCCTTTGGGTTATAAAGAAAAAGAATTAATTGAATGGCAAGCTTTAAAACTAAGAAAAGAACAAACAATGCAATAATACACCGATTGCTTTCGAAAAATGGCAATGATGTTAGATATTCCTTTACATACACAGGAAACCCTTATGACATATATAGGAGGTTTACCTGTACATATTAGAAAAAATGTATTCATGTTTGGACCCAATAACCTTGATGAGGTTTATTATCATGTGACATACATTGAAGCAGGAAAAGTAAGTGTATCAGGGGAGTCATCGTCTTCAAGGAAAGAGAAAGGAAGAGAATCCCTCTTGCAACAATTGCAAGAAAGAGGGGCATGATGAGGACCGTTGTTGGCAGTTGCATCTTGAGAAGAGGCCAAAGTGGTTCAAGGAAAAGAAGGGAAGGCAAACAGTTGGAGCAACAACAAGACCCACAGACTTGGGATCGGATTCAGGTGATGAATCAAAGGTCTCATTGGTTGGTACAACATGTAAAATTGGTAAAGGCATTGATTGTAGAAGTAACTTGTTTCATATAAGGTTAATCATGTGACACACTAAGATAGACACATTAATCGAAAGTGGATATCAATCTAATCTAATGTCAGAAGAATTGGTTAAGCAATTGGGATTAACAACACAAGTACATCATAATCCATACACACTTAAATGGATAAGAAATCACCATCAAATGAACATAACAAAGCAGTGAACAATCAAATTTGCAATTTCATCTAAGTATGTGGACAAGGTAACATGTGATGTAGTGCCATTAAGCGAATTTGGAATGGTCTTAGGTAGTCCATACTTATATGATCGTAAGGAAATATTCTACAGGACAAATAATCAATATCAATTAACCAAAGCAGATCAAGATTATGTGGTTCATGCTCATCATGTAAAAGAAAATAAAACTCTTCAAAAAATGGAACAATTAAAGAAGGCAGTGCAAGGAAGCAACAAACCAATAATTGTTTCAAATGAAGTAATTGATCTTAAGTAAGAACAGGAAATGGTTGTTGAATGGAAAATCAATCACAGGTTGCTTCAAGATAAGCTCATGTCATGCAAATATTACAAGTATATCGACTCATTTGTAGTCATATTTTTTATGCTATCATTAGTAATGTTGTCTACATGGATGATAGTGGCTTCAATAAAATGTAACAAGGTTCAAATGGCTAACAATATGCTGTTAGTTGCCATGATTGTGTTACAGTTGATCTTGATGAGACAGGTGCACAGGATAGAGTTCAGAGACAGAGGACAAGTTGGTTGGCCTATTCTGAGCTTGTTGACTGGTCAGTAACCTTTTGGGGACCAAAAGGTCCTTAGTGGGGAGGTGTGATCCAGAATTGTATCGAGGAGGCTTCACAGGTCCAGAAAAGGCTCAAAAATCAAAGTTCTTGGAATCATTTGAAACCAATTCCATTGTGACCATATCGTCATGCTAATTCAAGCCATATATTTACTTTCTCAAATGGACTCTGTATGCGAGAGTTATCACACTCTAATCGTTTTGCCAAACAGGTAAAAAGTAAAAAAAAAAAAAATCAACAGTCAAAGGGCGATGTGGCACTCTCTGGAGGTGACATGTGGTAGTGGAAGAGGTGACTTGTGGTAGGTTGCAAGGTTGACTAGATAGTGACAGGGACCAATGCAGCATTGACAAGTGGCAGTTGAGTACCAATGAAAGGGTGCCATGTGGCCCAGACATGGGATGCCACATGGCACCCCATCACTGGCTTGAATGGAAAAACTTTGGATCTCATGGCGTTCAACCCCATGACCTATTGGAAGGGAAAACGCTTTGGTTAAGGTCCAATAGCCAACATGCCACGAGTGGTACTTATTTAATATAGACCACTATAAATTAAATGAAGTGTATTTAATTAATGAATGGGCAGAAAGGGGCTGGGGCTAAGCCCCAGCCCACAATTTTATTGTTTACTTGTGACCACAATGAACAGGGAGTGGGCACCTTTCCCTTAACCAACCAAGAGATCATTTCTAGCACCTACCCACCATTCATTTTGGAGGCCATGACGATGACCCAAGGCTTATGGTTAGGGCGTGGTCCCATCATTGAATGCCATGTGACCTTTGTTTACGAGAAGGGGCCAACGCACAGCCCTTAAGGCTAGTGCTTGGCCACCTAAGTGCCATATGACGTCATTTTAGAGTGCGCACTGAACCCTCGGGGATATTTTTGAATTTTGATTGCAGAAGTGGGTTTTTACTATATGGTTTGGGATTTTTTTATGATTTTTAGGCCTATTATTGAAGATTTTGGCCATTATTGGGAGATATTGGACTCTTTTTGAGGCCAGATTTTGGGAGGAAGTTGGGGAAGGATAAATAAATTCATATCTATATAAACCAGGACTATTTGAGGCCATGTAGGACAATCATATTAAATTTATGTTGAAGAAAATCCAAGTCAAATCCATTTTTATGTAGGGAAGCTGTCGAGGAGGAGACTTTTGCGGGTCATTTCCGGGAGCTACACTCAGTCTTTTTCAGTGCCATCAGTTGTGTTGGATTTCTGAGGTCGAACAAAACATAGTGAGACTAGTATGAGATCCATTTGATGTAATGTTTTTGTAACTTTCAAGCATTGAATAATTAATAAAGAAGCTTCCCCCACTGAGACAAAGGCCCGAAGACGTAGGCAATTTTGTGCTGAACTCTGTTATCACTTCTCTTGTTATGGTTTTTTGTTCTTATTGCTTTAGTTCATATATGTAAATTATTTTATGGGTGCTATGTATCTTCATTAAATTCATCCTCTTTCATTCAACTTCATAAATGGTTAATTAACACATGCAATTAATAACTCAACCATAGTCATTAAAAGATCTTTTTGGATCATCTACCTCTGCTTGAGCTGGCACAAGTCCATCTTCATCCACCTTCTCCTAAGGTTGGAATTCTTCTTCAAACTACATGATTGTCTCCTTTTGGCAGTATTCTTCTATGTCTGGGAGGCATAGATAATCCTCCAACATCTTCAACTTTTTCTCCCATGGAGTGAGAATTTGATCTGAATTCTCCTCTTCTCCTATCACCTCTTGGGAAGATTTAAATGTCTACACCATGATATTCCTTGATGGATGTCTCTCATCTACTGCAACTTCAACATGTGCATTGATCTCTACTGGGTTGCTTGGAAGGAATACTTTTATTCCTCCAATGATCAGTACGCACCTCTGATCCTCCTCTTTTAGGGTCAAAGTATTTAAATTCTCATCATCTTCATTCACGTGTTCTGCAACCCCACATGAAATATCATGCTCATGAGACTTCTATATAGCCTCTTATTCTTCTCATGCCAGCACTCCTTACAGATTTGAACTCATCTTCGAGTTCCCAATACTTTCAGATAGTCTCACCTCATCCTCCTCGCCCACCTAGAAACCTAAGGTTTCGCTCCTTCCATCCTAGCAGTCTATGATATATTTGACTGATATCATCTCATTTCCCTCCTAGAAATATATATTACCACCTCTTCCCACCTAAAAATATATGATATATTCAGTTTATCTCTTCTCCTCCTCCTCATTGAGGGTTTCTCCAGTCTCTGACTTGCAAATGAAAACCATATCTTCCTCTAGGTCACTGAGGTCTTCAACTCGCCTCAACCATCTCCTCAATACATGTCGCTTCCTCTTGGTGACCAACTTCTAGACATGCTGCTATAGCAAGAAAAATCCTCTATGGACTACACCAAGGTTCTAAAGGGCAAGAAGAGATAACCGTCTAAAGTCTCCTACTTTAAAAAACTATCCCTTCACTACCCCACAATCATACATAAAAGACAAAGTATAGGGATCCGGTAGGCATACCTTAAAATCCACACCCGATGTCGATCCCTTTACGCTTAGTTGTTTCTCGACTGCAGATCACCTCCCAAGGCCAACCTGCATTCACCAAAAGACAAAAAAGAAACTACAAGCATGCATTCTATATATGGATTAGTGGGATAGACATCATAACCAAGAAATGTAAACAAATCATAAAGATTTAAGAAATTAAGACATCATTTGGCGGGACGAAAAAAGTATTTCTTTATATTAATCTCACAAAAGTCGTTCACAACATGAGACCAACAACTTCTCCTCGAACTCGGTCCTGGGCTCCTCTTCACCATGAAACAACTTGTTCCGGATCTTCTTCTCCTCTTCAGTTCTCTCTAGGGAAATGGCAAGGGTTTGCAATGGAGGAAGAAGGAATTCTAGTTCAAACTCACAATCTGGTTGCAAAATATTGGGGGAAAGGGGGAATACTAAAATGGGCAGAGTTTCTATGCTCTCATGCTTCTTCTTGGAATGGGACCCCAACACCTTATTTTATATGCCAAAAGAGATAGTACGGTTGGGGTGACTGGCTATGGGTGGTGAACTGGTTAGGTAATGGCACGAAAACCCGTATTCCTTTGAAATTTTCATTTTTTGTTCTTTTTGTGAGTGTACACGGGATGTAGTGCTGCAAAAAGCATGTGTACATGGGAAATAGTGGTGTAGGGCATGTACACCTTCAAAACAATGATTTTTTAGAAGGTTTGTTTAGTTATGGCTTGCAAAAGATAGAAAGTAAGATGGACTAACTCCAGGTATGCATGTCTGGTGCAATTTAGGGTTATAATAGATTCCCCTAATGTGTGAGGTTAGAAGAGCATCTGATGGCCGAAATACATTACAAATATTCACCAATGTATGAAGTGAGTGAGCCCAGGGACCAGATTTCAGGAGGTGCCATATTAAAAATAACAATTTGTCTCACCGAGGCAAGCATACCCATGCTCGGGATGAAAATAAAATCATGGTTTCCAATCAAATACACTACAGATCCATGTCATATAACTATATAAAGTGTATTCGTGAGCAGTACACAATGGATCTACATATCAAAATAAAAATATATACATGTATAGTATCCATCTTCAAGAAGCCAATGACGCTTGATGGCTGGAGATGAGGTCTTCAGAGCTCGAGCAACAACTTCAAAATATTCAAAAATTGGGTAGGAGTGTAATATCAGTGTACAACTTCACTACCCAGAGGTCTTCGACGGCTTGTTGGGAATAGACAAGAGGATCTTGGTGATCAGGTAGAGAACTTCATTGATTTTGAGCAAGGACTTGATTGTACTTTTTGGGTGGTTGGGCATGAGGACAAGAGACAAACTATAGAAGGGATGACTCCCATTTAGTAAAACTTACCTTGGATGAAAGAACGACAAAATATGAGACTCAAGCAACATGGAATTGACAAAAGTTGACGATTCAAGAGGCAATGCGAACTCTCCAAACGTTTGGAAGGATAACCAAATAGAGGAAGACACAGCTCTATGTAGCGAGAAAAACTTCCTAAGGTCATATTGAATCCTAGATCTTGACGAACAAATAGAAGGATGTTCTTTGTCTAAGGGCGACTCATTGTGCTTTCAACAAAAAATAAAATACTTTTCCCTTCCTCTTTTTGGGGTATATTTGATTTTTTTGTCTTTTTCAATAATTTTGGGAAGCTTGAAAAAGAATAAAATAATGCTACATTACAAAAGAGGAACGAGTGCTACAAACATACTAGTTCCAAGAGCAAGAAAAACACTGATGCTCAGAGAAAGGGGGCATATGCAGGAAAAAGGACACTCAGGAAAAATCCTCCATGGGTCAAGGTGTCAAGACGCAGAGGCAAAGTGATACAAGGCTTGTGTATAAGGCATGCTTCAAATGGTTCAGTTGAGAGAAACATGGAGTCAACATTAGGCCAAAGATGCAAGAATGAAAATGAGACTAATAAGACACAATGATAGCACCCTTCAATGTAATTTTAATGAGCCCAGAGAAGGTAAGCTCGATGGTTTGTCATTTTTAGAGAGTCTGAAAAAGCGTAAAAGGAGACTCCACTGGGGTACCTTTTTTAAAGGTAGTCTAGTCAGTTTGAAAAAGGGGTAAAACAACACCGAAAACACATCTATTCAAAACCATTCTAATGAGTGTGACAAAGACAAGATCACTCGACAATTTTTTCATATTTAAGGAGTCTGAAAAATAATTAACTATGGACTTCGTAAAGGATGTTATTCTAGACCAATTTAATGAGTGTGAAGGAACAAGGTCACTCGACGATCTTTTCAGTTTTAGGGAGTTTGAAAAGAGCTTAACTATGGACTCTGTGGGGGTTCCTTTTTTGTAAATTTAGTCCCTCAGGCCTGAAAAAGGGTTAAACTTATGCCTGAGAATACTCTTCTAGAGAACCGAGGCTCCTAGAGTATAACTTTGCTCGTATAGTTGACCATCCAGACTGAAAAAGGGGTAAACTACCACCGGATAGTCGTGCCTTCAAATTTTATTTTGGCAAGCGTGACAGGCGACAAGATCACTCAAAAATATTTTCATGTTAAAAGGGTCTGAAAAGGGCTTAAAAGAAGACCCGTTGTTTTGGGAGTCCCGAGGTGAGGTCAAAAGCGATAATGAATTATGCAAGTGAGGCTCAAACTCATAATTAGGAAAAAACTTAAAAGGACTCCCGAGTCTATAATCATTAGCAACGACATGGACATGGTTTTCCAAAGGCTCCAACATTTTTTAGACCAAAAGGCATCTTCTGATAAGAGAATGTACCCCACAGACAAATGAAAGTGGTTTTTTTTTGGTCTTCAGGTTTGATCTGTATCTGATTGTATCCCAAAAAACCATCCATGAAAGAAAAGGCCTCGCAACCTGTGCATTCATCGATTATGTGGTCAATAAATGGCCTGGGGAAATTATACTTTGGACAAGCCTTATTGAAATCACGGAAGTCCATACATACGTGAATCGTACCCTACTTTTTGTTGACTGGCATAGGATTTGACACCCATTGAATCAATTGAATGGGGTATATGAAACCAACTTTGAGTAGTTTCTCTACTTCATCCTTAATAGCTGCTACTTTCCTAGGATTAACCAAACGAAGCTTCTGCCAGACCATCTTGGAATCAGGATATGTCGTGATTTCATGTTCAATGATTCTCGGATATATGCTTGGGATTTCCTCGTAAGACCAAGCAAACACATCGCATAATTCTTTAAATAAATCTGTGTAGATTTGAATCTCCTCAAGGGAGCAGTCCGCTCTAACGAAGATATTCTCCATGACACAAGGGGTTATGGATATATCAATAGGTATCATTTTAGCGATGGTTTCCATATTTTCTTTAGCGTAAAAAACATGCGTAGCCAAAGGATTGATAGGACAAGCCCTATCTCCAGTCATAGTCAGAGTGAATTCACCTGCTTCAATTCTTCTTAACTCTAGGAGAAAATAAGATCTATGATGGAGATCATCCCAAGGTCTATCCAGAATATTCATTGCCTTAATAATCGTCTCATATGAGGGCAATACTAATTCTAAAGAATCAATATCATTGAGGGAAACTTGAGCCCAAATAGGCTCTAGAACTAGATCTAACTCCTGTGTGGGAGTCGGATCGGGGTCAACGGAAGCTTGCTAGACTATAGAGTATACAACTTATGCCATGGACAAAGGCATGGACATGCCATGGTGACCCGTCCCTTCCATCATGGTTGATGGGGAAGGAAGATTCCATGGATCATTAAAGTAATTCATCTGAAACGACGATATTTGAAAGATTTAAACCCTAGGCTGGTCGGGGAAAACTGATATGTACTGGAAATTATCAATCGAAGGCGGGTAATCAAAAGTACCCATCAAAGGTTGGCCCAAACCAACCCCTACATTGATTATGTCGGGTTGAGGGTTATCAATCATCGGGACCATGGATACCCCCGATGAAGGGTCAGGACCGGAGAAGGATAACTGATCAATGGACATGATCCAACCCTCGTGTGGAAACAACAAGACCCGAAAAAATTTCATGACCACTTCTTGCATAACATAGGTCCAACTCCTTCCTAACAAGAGATTCTAGTCGAGAGATGCATCGACCACTTCTACCTCAATGCACATAGTCTTCCCTCCTAACTGCACCGGAAAAGAGGGGATGATTCCATGTGATCGGAACAAATGACCGTCAAAAGTGGTAAGAATAGTAGGTGATGGAGACAAAACGGGTTGGCCAATGGCATTCCAACATGCCAAAGACATCACGCATGTCAAGGTACCCTCATAAATGACTATGCGGAAAATGTTATGAGTAAAAGTTTTCATTGTGTAAGCCACTACTATCTATAACGCTATGTCGTAAGAGAGACAAGGTTTTAAGTCGATCGTATCAAGCATGATTGTTCCCGGATTACATGTCTCAGTAGATCCTAAGGAAGCTAACAGAGCCTTTCTCTAGGGAGGGTATCTCTGGAGGACTTCCAATGAAGAAATTGCACAAGGGGTTTGAGAAAAATCCTCCACCACAGAGTAGTTCTGGGTGGCCTTTGCATTTGGGTTGTGGGAATCTTTCTTGAACGCACCTTTTGGGATCTGTGTCATTGTTTCTCCCAACGTATTCTCAATATTGAGAGGAAGAGATGGATTTTTGGCTTCTTTACCCTTCTCAGAGGTGTTTGGCATTCCGTAATCGTGTGTCCTAGTTTCTATATCAGTGCTACCTTTCATCATGTACACATTCATGGACAAAGGATTACTCGAAGACGGAGGGGATACCTGACTACCTCCTTCGGCACTCGAAGATAATTGATTCAAGTTTTTACCATGTGGAAATGGGTTCATTAACATGGCAGGTTGTTGTTGTGCCGATAACTTTTGGGCCTCCACAAGCTGAGGGCACTGGTGAATCAAATGGTCTTTCGTGCAAAGATTACACAGATACTTCGACTTTTTATTTTTTGTGTTTCCCCCTCCAACATTATTGGTAGGTTTCTTATCCCCCTTACCCTTCTTTCATTGTTTCTTCTTTCCATTAGGATTTTAGGTGGCCTTCTAGTTTGTCGATTGCATACTATGTACATCCAGCGTTTGAGTAGGGGGGGCAACCGAACCAGTGGTCTGGCTGGCTGTTGTCTTCTGTATTGACAATTGTTGCAATTGATTCGACAACTGATCAACGGGCTTCATTTGGGTTGAACCAACAATACCATCGGCATGTGGTCTAGATATTTGTCTGGTCTTGTCAAGTATCGACCGCGGTGCATATGGAAAAATTTCGTAAAGTAAACGAGACTGAGAGTAAATCAGCTCTAACTTTTGAGCTCTCATTATCACTTCTTCTTCTTAAAATACCCTCTACGTTGCGATGTATTTAGGTAACTTTGGTACCAAATACTTAAGGAACCACTCAAGCAGGATTACTGGTGGGACTAGTACTTTTATCAAACTCTTCTGGCATCTCCATTCTCGGATGTGATCAGAGATATGGTCCACTTTTGTCTACTCAAATTTTTCCAGTAATTCGGTGTCGACATCATATCTCACAGGTAATTGAAAATGGTTTAAGAAATCCATTGCCAATTCACCGAAGAAAGAGTATCTTGAGTGGTCGAGCTCAATGAACCATTTCCTAGCACTCCCTATGAGAGTGCGTTGAAACAAATGCAACTGAACGAAGTCATCTCTCAAAGAGTTGGACGAGCACCATAAATGGAAGGTAGTTACATGATCTCTTGGATATTCATTAGGCTTAGCTTCAAAATTTGGAGTGTTCGAAGGAAACTTGGTTGGCATGGGAGGCCAACACAGATCATGAAAAATGGGGTTGTTTAATAACCTTGTCAATTCTGGCAAGTGCAGAGTTGCCAGAAACAATAATTTGGTTTGTTGATTATAACTAGGGAAAAAGGAGCCTGGAGTTTGGCTGGCACCAGGTTTCCAGGAAAAGTTAGGCTGTTGGCCAGGGTTCTGGTACAAACCATGGCCGTGACCAAGGTACGGATTTTGTTCTTGTTGAGATGTCATCGACTGACTCCCGTAATAGGATGTGAAAGGTTGGGCTTGCGTTGGAATGGTTGGGCTTGCATTGTATTCCAAGGATTTTGGGAAGGGTTTCCCCTTATCGATCCGATGGGCATAGGTCCTGAGCCTTGCCTGGGGTTCCATTAGCTATGGAAAGGGTTTCCCCCAGTTAGCATCCTTGATGAGAGAAATGATCCCTGCCATGGATTCTAAGGTCCTTGTGAGGAAGGAATTCCTAAGTTTTCCCATTGCGTAGGAATAGTACCTTGCATAGGATTTTGTTTTCCATAACCGGGGTTTCCCTCGACCAAGATGGTAGCTGACGAGAATGCATTGTTACCAAATGTGTTGAACAAAGAGAATGGTGATGAACCTACCAGAATTCTATAAGAAGGAAGTCCTTGACTACCTTCTCCAAATGAACTATAGTTTACATTTAGCCCGACGAAGTGTTGGTGAGAACTGCCAAGCGAAGGGGATGAAGGAGGTATATGAACCCTTCCATAAGGGAAATAATTATAGGGAGATGAAGTGTCCCCCATGGATCCTTGCAAAGGGGCATTCGATCTCCCTTCCCCTAGACCTAAAGTCTATATAGTGGAGTAGGAGAGGACAGAGTTTGTATCAAAGCTAGGCATCCCATATGAGAATGGAGGGCCTGTCACACTCTAGGTGAAAGGAGTAGTGATCGCCGCCATAGATGGAATCAGACCATTGCCCGAGGTAGAGGCGGTCAAGACCATGGTGGTCCGAGCTGGAAACAGTTGGTTAGGGGGTGGAAAACCCCCTGTAGTGACAGTTGTAGAGTCAATATGATCATTCCCTGAAGAAGTAGCAACATTTGTCTCCATCGCTACTTGTGGCACTACCTGACGCTCGTAAGATTTAACCTATACAATGATGGGTGTTGATAGATCAGTGATCGGAGGGTTATACGGACCAAGAGATTCTACTCTAAGGTTATAAATGGTTGGTTCCTCTGAAATCAAATGTTCTCCTCTCAGAGATGGTTCAGGATCAGTCGCCTCAAAATACCCTTGTTGGTCGACTCTTTGCCTTAGCGGTGGCGCGGGTGGATCCAGATTAACTGGCAGCAGGCCAAGAAGCCTTCGCGACCGGTGGATCTCCTGATCCTCCATAGTGTGAGAATATAAATGAAACACTAGGGATTTATATTAATGTTAAATACCAACACACTCTAGAAAAATCCCCTATGAGATAAGACAATCAGATCACTAGGTAGTTGGAAGAACAGTTTCACCAGCCAACACTAGAGCAACTTATCGGTGCAAGTGCAACTCAAATATGAAAGCACCCTCCAGGTATACTCTACAAAGCATGGCCCGATTTCTTCCCTTGGTACCATTGTATACCCTCTCATTCACCTGTGTATGTCACTAAGATAAAGGAAACTAGGTTGCCAGTGTGTGAACAATCACCATGCGGGTATAGTCGACAGTCAAGTGGACCTCAATGAGAAGGGTATCAAGCCTGAAACATATCAAGGGTATTGAAAGAAGCTGTTCTAGAAGATGATTGAGGACCTTGAACATATTCAATACCCACGAAGCTCCATGGAAAATGTGATCAACGAAATCCCAAGATAAGCCCTCTATATGTGTTCCCCACTACGCTTGGTCCGGATTTGGAGGGGTTATCTCTGCTACCTTTCCACATGTGACCTCGTGTTTAGCCCCTGTGTTAGAGGGGGGCCCCGGATAAATTTCACGGTTACTGGACTTTCAAGCACTCCCTAGCACAGACTCTTATGTTTTTTTTTGTATCCTTGAAGAGTTTCCTCTCCAATCCTAAATCAACTCTCTAGCATAGATTGAATTGATGGACCCTACAAACACAAAGTCTAATAACTTTTAATTAAGCGCTAATTTTATTTGTTGTGTTCATTCAAAAGGAATGGAAGTGAAACCAGTGATGTTCTTTAAGAGATGAAAGAGAAGAGCATAAGATGAAACTGAAAACAAACTACTTCTTCTTCAAAAATAAAGATTTACCAATTTAAACTCTTTAACCAAACTTTTTCGTAACTACTTTTCTTAGATCTTTGAAAAGAAAAAACTTAAAACAAGATTTCGCTTGACTATGAGCTACTTAATGTCCTAAGAATTCAAATAAAGAAATTAAGAAAAAAATATTTTTCCTTGGTAAATAAAGAAACTAACCTGAACTATTTTTACCAAACAATGATATGAATTGTTTTTATTATTATTGTTTTATGCTTCAAAACAAGAAATTTGAAAATGAATTATTTTCTCTTCTTCTAAAGAAAAAAAAAGAAAGAAAAATGACGACAAGTCAGGACCAAGAAATGACTTCAGGCCCAATCGCATATCGCAGGGAGTCACTGAAAATACCAATCAGGAAGATCAGAATGGACTCACACACTTGCCTAAAAACCCTAATAAAGAAAACACAAGAAATATTTGATAAAAATAAATCTATGCTGAGGTTAGACCTAGGCTATAGAATCCTATAATAGATACTAGGGATAGATAAAGAAAAACCCTGAGAATTGTGACTTCTTATAGGGAAGAGGATAACTACCTCTTCGAAAAACAAAAAATTCTCGACACAGGCACACTACTAACACTTCAGTAGCCTACGTATGTATGTGGGCTATCCAAAGGAAGGGCATATATGCACGCATGCAGACCCACCATAGGCCACGTACACCTCTATAACTTCTCAAGCAAAATGAAGACCAACAATCAAGCAAAGGCAGGGAGTACTGGTATGGAAGACCAGAATCCCTTAAAGACACAAAAGCGTACAAAAAATCATAAAATAGTAAATAAACTAATTGAAATCACCCAAAGAATATCCCCAAAAACCCTATAGGTCTCCCCAATATGGTCGCCAATTATGTTATAGAGGGAAAACCCCTCTATGGACTACACCAGGGTTCTAAAGTGCACGCAGAGCTAACCATCTAAAGTCTCCTACTTTTAACAACTATCTCGTCATTACCCCACAATCATACATAAAAGACAAAGTATAGGGATCCGGTAGGCATACCTTAAACTCTGTGTTCAGTGTCGATCCCTTTGTGCTTAGTTGTTTCTCGACTGCAGATCTCCTCCCAAGGCCAACCTGCATTCACCAAAAGACAAACAAGAAACTAGAAGCATGCATTCTATATATGGATTAGTGGGTCAGACATCATAACCAAGAAATGTAAAAAAATCATAAAGATTTAAGACATCATTGGGCAGGACGAAAAAAGTATTCCTTTATATTAATCTCAAAAAAGTCATTCACAACATGAGACCGACAAATTCTCCTCGAACTTGGTCCTGGGCTCCTCTTCACCATGCACCAACTGCTTCTGCGTCTTCTTCTCCTCTTCAATTATCTCTAGGGAAATTGCAATGGTTTGCAATGTAGGAAGAAGGAATTTTGGCTCAAACTCACAATGTGGTTGCAAAATATTGGGGCAAAGGGGGAATACTAAAATGGGCAGAATTTATATGCTCTTGTTCTTCTTCTTGGAATGGGACCCCAACACCTTCTTTTATAGCCAAAAAGAGATAGTAACTGTTGGGGTGACTGGCTATGGGCGGTCAACTGGTTAGGTAACGGCCCGAAAACCTGTATTCCTTTGCAATTTTCATTTTTTTCACTTGTTGTGAGTGTACATGGGTTGTAGTCGTGCAAAAAGCATGTGTACATGAGAAGTAGTGGTGTAGGGTGTGTACTCCTTCAAAAAAATGGTTTTTAAGAAGAGTTGTTCAGTGATGGCTTGGAAAATATAGCAAGTAAGATGGTCTGATGCCATATATGCATGTCTGGTGAAATTTAGGGTCATAACACATGCCACTTAGCCCTCTACTTCATGGGCCATTTGCATGTTGGTCCCTTCATTTTTGGGATAAGGAATCACACAAGTTTTGACTGAGCACGAGTTGCGCAAGCTTCATCAGAGGCCTGGAGAAAGAACAACAGAAAGCAATTGCAAAATTCAATGCAACACCAGCTAAGCAGCAAACGGTTGCAACAGAACAAGAAAGCGTGCAAGACAAGAAGGAAAACACAACCCAACTTATATATCTGGATGAACATAATTGTAAAAGGGTTTCTCGGGTTGTTGGTTGGTGGATTGGTTGATTTAGTCATTGTATTTGTTGTTACCCAATGGATCATGAGTTGGTCTTGAGTTGAGTGTTATAAATCGAGTGAAGTCAAGTCTTGAGTCTGTAATGAATTGGATCTATCAGTTTGAGAATTGAAGCTCTACGACATGAGTCCAAATCCAAGACTCTGTACAGTGCACTACTATGTAATTCTCAGTCTGTAATCAGAGAAAGATTCTGAAGATAAGATGAAGAAGGACCTAAATTTTGAAATATGATGTGTCTCTATGTGTTTACTTATGCATTACAATATTACCTTATGGATTATGAGTTCTATTTGATGGTTTTGCGTTTAAATGCTTGCTCGCAACGTAAGTAGGTTCAATTATTGCACATGTATGTGTCAGATCTGTTCATGTCTCATGTGCAAGATCAAGAATGAGTCATGAAGTCTCTATGGATCCTCTTAAGTATTTTCCCTACCCTTTCATATCTATCTATCTCAGCAGTGCTTCGAATGAGACTTCTTCTCTTTAGATGAGATGAAAATGCCAGGGCTCTAGACTACATGATACCTTTTGTTGGTAACCTGAGAAGGACCCTGGTTTGATCAAACTCGCACAAACAAAATGGTTCAATTGTCTGGACCTATGTTAAAAGGGAATCTGTAGGGAGAATGCTTCCGCTAATCCATAGATCTAGTATATATCAATGGTGGAAAGGAACTGTGATTCATTCATATGGAAAGAAGAAGAACTAAGGAGAAAATCGGTGGAAGACACTCATGAAGAAATCTTCTATTCAGAAAGATCAAGCGACTAGTACGAGATTTTATGGGTTAAATTGCGGAAATAATTTTTCCATTGGATAAAGAGGCTGCAAGAAGATCCATATCTCCAAGGGCGATTTAAGAGGATCTGCACATGGGATACCGAAAATATAGCAGCACTTCAGAAGCTGGATTATCCAGTTACACAAGTTGCAGATTTTTCGATTAGCACCACACTAGAGGGATATATAATCGAATTTGTAGCTGAGAACCACTAGTCTTTCTCGCAGGCAGAGGAAATTTTCAAGAAAGACGCAAGGGTAAGTCTGTGGAGAGAAATCCTCCTGTGGATTAAGGTTTTATTGATGGAGGAAGGGATATTGACGATGTCCCCGACTGAGATGGCAGAGTAAACACCCTCACTTGGGGTAGGGTGAGGCAAGGTGAGAGTCATGGAATGAGAGAGGGGAAGGGTTCTTTAACAAATGGGGGGGAAACAACAAGAAATGGACTCAAGAGATGAGAGAGCCTTAAAGAGAGTTGTCATAGTTGAGAAGTGGTGGTGCGAAAATATCAAGAAATAAGTAAGACAGTCCGAGAAGTTGAGGAAATAAGGTGGATTAGGAGAAGTAGAAGAAAGATAGATGTAAGAATTGTAGAAGATGAGAAGACAAGAATGACTGACTAGTCAAATATTGAATGAGAGAGAAGTGCGAGCATAAAGAAGTCCCCAGGAGGTGGGACAAGAAGGAGAAGGTGTAGACGTAAGAGGGGAAGAAGATGACATGAATCTTGGAGAAAAAAGTGAAGATTCAACCCCGATAATAGGAGAGATCAAGAATCTGTCTGAAGAGATCATCCTAGTGGAAGAAAATGATACCCCCTAAAGAAAATAAGACCACTTCGAAGCCAGTGGCACCAACCCTGAATCACCCATACCCCAAGTGTCTTCTATACAAGCATTAAGTTTGATACTACCTTCTCATGCTAGTTCTATTCTAGTACAATTAATTAGTCAGTCACAACCAGGAAGTGCGAGCACAACGAGGATATTGGGATCCCCTAGTAGATCACAAGTAGGACTGTTAGGGTTCATATTGGTAGGAACAACAAGATCAATAATGGTTGGCCATGTGGGAGGTTCGATTGTCTGATACCTAGAATTTTGGGGTAAGGGAGATGAAGACGTTGAGCAGTACTGGTTCCTGTGCGAAGCAATAGAGAGATATAGAGGGACTCCGGATGTGAAAAATATGGTCGAGTTCCAAACTACCTTGAGAGGTCATGCTTTCAAGTGGTACATGACTTTCATTGAGTTGGGAGTGTCAAGGATCCAATGTCAAGTGCTCACACTTGGCCAAGTACGGACCAGGTTCATAGTAGAGTTCAAACTACCTCAGTCATAACAATAGCCTTTATCTAAGTTTCACTAGATCCAACAACGGGAAGGTGAATTAACCTGGGATTACAACCAAAATTTTAAATATGCCATAGGGAGGTTGGCACATCCAATCCATGAAGAACATCAAAGGGAGTGGTACATTCAGGGGTTGTTGCCTCTGAATTGGATTCTACTAACGCAAAAGTGGATAGCCACATTAACAGATGCCTTCAAACAATCAGTGAATATTGAATCCATGGAGGGATACCCTAGGATCCTGAGAGTGACCAAACCCCCAGTAGATTCAAATCTAGCACAACTACAAGGGAAGATATCGACACTTACAGAAAAGATTCAGGAGCTGACAATACCCAGACCAGGAGGACCACAAGTTTGGTGCACTAGATGTTATATGGAAGGTCATATGGCGAATGAATGTCTGTGAATGAGGGGAATGGGACCTCCTCATAATCCGATGGTAGCCTCACCAAGACCCACGGGAGGAGTTATGCATGTGTCGACAAACTTACCATTCCATAACCCCACCCTGTATAATGATTTTATAGGAGGCCAAGCAACATCAACAACTGAGTATTGTGAAATCTGTCAAACCCATGGGCATGGGCCAAGATAGTGCCCCATCATGCAGAAATATTCGACAGTACCAAACACAGTACATTGTGAGTTCTGCGCTTCTACCAGGCATACTACCAATAAATGTAGAGCATTGGATGCACTTGCAGACAGGTTAGACCAAACAACATTCAGGGTGAATGAAAACCCTCAGGGACCAGGAAGAGGTCGAGGAGGTGGAACCAGAGGAGATTTTAGAGGAGGAAGAACTGGGGGAAGAGGATCAATAATATGTTATAACTATGATGAGAAAGGTCACTTGGCTAGATATTGTCCTCATCTAAGGCAACCATGGTGCTCTCACTTCAGAACCAACGGGAACGCAACTGAAGACTACCCATAATTAATTGCAAAGTGGGAAGATAGAGTATGACAATGAGGAACTAACCTCATCAGTTCAAAAATCAAGAGGGTTAGTAAGGGACAATTTCTGAAACTTAATATCGTTACTCTAGGAGGAGTGAAGACAAGAGATGATGCTGATACTCTACCTCAGATCCAAAAAGTAGTACCTAAGGAAGAAAAGTATGACCCTCTAAAACAAAAGTTGTTATTTAAATATGCCATATAAGTATTTCATAATATTCCTAGTCCTGAAATATGAGAGAATACCCCCCATCCGACTGTTTACCCTAAGACGGCACAAGTCCCTGCTTCACCCCCTGCACCTAGAAACCCTGTAGTCATACCAAGACAACCTAAGGAACCTTAAAACGTAGTTGACTTTTGGTTTCAATTATTCTCTGACATTCTGGGAAATGATCAACTAACACAAAAGTTCTGCAATATGCTATACCTAGTTTTAGGGAACGAAGAACCCCTAGAAGCAAGGATAAGGGCCAATCTTCCTGAAAAAAAAGTACTCAGAGAGTGCATCGAAGAAAAGTATGAACCAACAAGGAATTAATATTAATAGCCTAGTTAGATGAATTTGAAGTTAAGGACATCATGTTGGACCTAGGGTCAGATGTGAACATTCTTCTTAAGAAGACCTAGGAAGCCTTAGAAAAACCTAGGCTGAGATATTCCCCAATTCAGTTAAGAATGGAAAACCAATATTGTATCTTCCCCAAAGGAAGACTAGAGAACGTGGAAATATATGTAGCAGGAGTAAAACAATGGCTGACTTTGAAGTCATTGAGATCATGGGAGATAAGGACCCCTACCCTGCACTACTTGGCATTGATTGGGCTTATGATAATTATGCAGTAATCGACTTAAATAAAGACACCATGACCTTTGAGGCTCGGGGAATCAAGGTAGTTCAACCTTTGGATCTATATGTAGGACCCAGGTATACAGAAGCAATAGACAATAATATGGAGGGAGAATACTTGGACCAGTTGTACACTATAACAATTGGGACAAGAAATGATTATATAAACCCCATCGTTGATGAGTCAGTAAGTTGGAGAAGTATACAATCAACAGATGAAGATTCAGAATTGGCTTTCGACAATTGGAAACAAGGGTTGAAAGAAAGATTCTCAAGAATATGCGCAACTATCATAGCAACCATATGGGTTGGGACCGAAGTTAAAGAACACCCAGTATACGATGGAACTTCATATCTCGACAGTTTTTTTCACAATATGGAGAAAAATGTAAGAGAAGATCAAAGAATCTCAGTACTAGATGTAGCCTTTCATAGCAACCCCACTATATGGTGGGATAATCATAAACCTGTACTCAGAACTTGGGACAAGGTGAATAAATATATCAAGTACAGGTTCCATAATAAGGAGAAGTTGGAATCAAACATGCAGATGGATCTCCAAGTTGCACAATTGTTTAGTGGAGAATCATATACTAGAATACACATTGAACACTGCGCGACACAGTGGCAGGATACAAGGATACCCTCTCACTTTTGGGTTTAGGTATTTCCCCACTCTCTAGGTCCAATCCTGAAAGCTTGGTTTATAAATGAGGAAACCATAAGACAAACCAATGACAGGAAAACACTGGAAGATCGTTTTTGCAAGGAATTCTCATTCACAAGTAAATACCGGGAGCTTGAAGTAGCCCTGCAAAAGATTAAAGAATTTATTTTTACAGATAATGGTAATCAGAAATCAAACTCAGTGGTATGTGCTAAACATAGCCAAGAACTTCAGACAAATCTCCACTTGCCCTCAACTAAGAAGCCTATAAAATGCTATCAGATTAGAAAAGATTCAAAAATCATAGATGACTTAGAAGAACTGAGAAACCTAGCCATCAAAGAGACAGAGGGGAGCAGAGAAATTCAAAACACCATACCCAACCAGATGGATAGTCCCTACAATCACCCACTAAAATTGTCCAAAATCAACATAGGGACCACGGAGAAACCCAAGATAGCCATGGTGGGAGACTACTGGGATGAGAAAACCTGTTAGAAAATACAGAGTTTACTATGGGAATATGATGATTTGTTCCCAAATGCTTTTTCTGAGTTAAAGAGAATCAAAGGAGTCATGGGAGAAATGAAGATTGAGTTAAAACTAGGATCCAAGCCTGTCAGACATAGACCATATCATCTTAACCCAAGATTAAAAGAGAAGGTTAAGAAGGAGATAGATAAGATGTCGGAAGAAGGTATCATTTTTTCTATAGAAGAAGTAGAGTGGGTTAGCCTAATAGTTATTCAAAGAAAGAAAGGCACAGAGGATACTAGATTCTGTGTAGACTACAAAAGTATCAACTCTACCTGTGTGCATGACACTTTCCCAACACCCTTTGCAGACGCGGTGTATAAAAGGCTGCAGGAAAAGAAGCATACTCATTCACAGATGGATTTTCAGGATACCATCAAGTCAGGATTGCTGAAGAGGACAAAAGAAAGACCACTTTCATAACATAATGGTGATACTTTTCATACAACATGATGCCATTTGGCTTAAATAACGCCCCTGCAGTTTTCTTCAGAATTGTGATAGGATCTTTTAGAGAGTTCATTCACAAATTTATAGAATTCTATATGGATGTTTGGACAATATATAACCTGCTCAAGGAACATGTAGCACTGCTAAGTCTAATGTTTGATAGATTCAGAGAGTTGTAGATCTCATTGAATCTCAGAAAGTGTATCTTCTGTGTACCATATGGGAATTTGTTGGGCCATATAGTCTATCGAGAAGGAGTATTGGTAGATCCAACAAAATTTGTGGTCATTGAGAATATGCCACTACCTACGAGTTCTAAGAAATTTCACTCCACACTGGGATACATAGGTTACTATCACAGGTTCATCCAAAGATATGCCAACATAACTGCACCTCTGTAAAACCTATTGGAAAAGGCTAAAACGTTCCAATGGACTCCAGAATGTGATAAATCATTTGAGACACTTAAGGCGAAACTCATCACAACATCGATCCTGATATTCCCAAACTAGGATAATGAAGTTCACATCCATGTAGATGCTTCAGGAATTTCCTTAGGATCCATATTAACGCAACCTAGAGATGGAGCTATGGATAACCCTATCTATTTTGCGAGTCGAAAGTTGTCGCAAGAAGAACAAAAATACACAACGACGAAAATGGAGGGTTCATCCATGACTTATGCTTTGCATAAATTTAGACATTATTTGTTAGGGTCTCATTTCAAATTATTTACTGATCATTCTGCATTGAAATATCTAGTTAACAAACTTGTTTTGGAAGGGATAATTTGTAGATGGTTTTTGTTATTTCAGGAATTTTCCTTTGAAGTTATCATCAATCCGGGAAGATGCAATGTAGGAATTGATCACCTATCCAGGTTAGAGTCAGGGGAAAGTGGTGGAGTGGTAGATAATTAGCTCCCAGATGCAGATCTGTTCAGGATTGAGGCCATACCAAAATACCTAGAGGACATAACAATCTTTCTCAATATAGGGGCTTGTATTGAAACATGTTCCGCAACCCACAAATTCCATAAGGTTGCTAGAGAATCATATTACCAGCTGATCGCTCGACAGTTGTATAAAATAGAACTAGACAACATCCTCAGACAGTGTGTCCTAGATCATGAAAGGCATGATATACTCTGGGAATTCCATAGTGGAGTTGCAGGAGGCCACGTAGGAGGAAAGGTCATGACACAAAAAGTTATATAGGTAGGAATTGGGTGGGAAACACTCTTCAAGGATGCAAAAGTATATGCTAAATTGTGTGATGTTTTTCAACTCATGGGAAAGTCGTCATGCCGAGATGAACTACCACTACAACCAGTTAGAGATCTACAAAAAAATGAGAAATACTAGGTACTTCAAAGGCTAGGTACTTCATTATCTTGATTGACTACCTTACTCATTGGGAAGAAGCAACCATTGTACAACATCGTTCGACAAATACTGCTTCTAGGTTCATTTTCAATAATATCATTACTCGGTTCGAATGTCCCAGGAGCCTAACCAATGATCAGGGAGCTTGTTTCATTAACAACACTATAGCAACACTTACATCAGAATTTATGATTCAACATCACAAGAGAAGTACATACCACCCATAGGCAAACAGAATAGTTGAAGCCTTCAACAAGATCCTAGAAAGGGGACTAAAAAAGGTCTGTTGCGCAAACCGGGAGGATTGGGATGACCGAGTTCCAGCTGTACTATGGGCTTACAGGACAACCACAAAGAAACTCCACATGTACACATCGTTCCACTTGGTTTATGGGAGAGAGGCAGTGGTGCATGCAGAGTTCATCACTCCAAGTTTATATATTTCACAAGTCACATGCATGACAGAAGAGGAATCCATTACGCAAAGACTTACGGAACTACAAGAACTCGAAGAGACTAGATTTCTAGCAGACTTTCATTAGTTGGTTGAAAAAGAAAGACACAAATCTTGGCATGACAGGCACATTAAGACCAAGGTATTCACACAAGGAGACAAGGTGCTACTCTACTATAGTCGGTACCAGAAGCATCTTGGAAAGATGCATATGCACTGGTTGGGACCATTCATGATTGTGGAGATCCGACCCTTAGGAGCAGTCAGACTCGCACAACTAGATGGTGTGATGCGACTAGGATGGGTAAATGGCGCTCACCTGAAGCCCTACATGTATCAAAAATGAGAAAGAGGGACTGTCTCTATAGTCTGAAAGAGATTTTACAATAGTTGGATTTGAGTTTTCTGAAATTTTTGTAAATTCAGTAATAAAGTCAATATGTGTAGTGTTGCGCCATGACACATAGCTCATTATTGATTTAAGTGTTGCTTGATACAAAACTAATGACTTAGCAGTGCAGGATCCAAATATCAAGAGAATACATTAATGACATTCATTAATATGATGGGGACAACCTTTGTGTTCAGAGAAAGGATGAATCCAAATACGATCTAAATTCATATGCCACACGAACCTAGTCTAGTCACAACCTTTATTTCCTTTTCAATACCATGTCTGAAGTCCATTAAGCCATAAATATGCATTATGCAAAGATTCCATCGAAGTTCACACCGAGAGACCCACCCTTCAAATGGAAAGGTTTGAAATCGACCACATCCCTATTCCACTCATGCAAAAAAGTAAATGCCAGAATCGTCGAATAGGATTTACCCTGTTAAATTGTTCTGTCAGACAAATCAGATCCCCTTGCATCCATATAGTCATGATGAACAACAATTACTACTAAAATTTCTCAGTAAGCCAAGTATAAGGCCCCGATAACTTGCCTGAGATTGCATCGTTTCCAAAAGAAGCATAGTCATGTCAAAATTCAGTAGAGTGAACCAGCCTATACCATTGTGAAATCCACAGTCCTTATCTTGCCACAGAAGTCTGAATGTTGAGATCCACAAAAATCCAAAGTGTCATGTCTAAAGAAGCGGTACCAGATGAGCCCTGTGACACCTGGGTCAAGGTTGTGGGCAATCTAAAAGGGAAAGTGGAGCATGTTAAGCTCCTCAACCTTGACCTCATGGATTCAGTATTGTTCCCTCATATCCACATAAATGTCTTTTGGGAGATGGCTCCAAATGGAACCAGATATATACAATTTGTGCCAAAATCAGACTACATCAATTTATTCAATTCAACCATTATGAACCTAAGAGACCTACCAATTTTTGGTACCACTGGTGAGGTTGCACAGTGCACATAATTTCTAATAAGAAGGGTGCATGATAGAATTCTATGGTTGGATAACTAGTATCCAATCCATCCTAAAGACATCTAGAAACTTAATGGACTATCCTCCAAAGGAGAGTATGTGTCAAAAGGATTCTAAGGTCCTGGTAAGCATGGGAAAAAGAAAGGCGAGCTCAGCCTATATGATAAATTCAACACAAAGAGGGGAGGTTGCACAAAAATAATTGAACCAATACTACCTGAGATAGTCTATATTGGTTGTTACATCATAGCCAAAAAGGTTATGATATTGTACTACAAGGTTGAATGCACTCTAGATGCATTATTAGTAGTTGACTTTTGCACCAATGGAGCAGTGTTCAATTGGTGTAGTTACCTGCTAGAGGAACTACTAGTGGCATGCGAAGGCATAGGAGAAGGGAGGAACCTTCACTTATGGATATATACTTGTGTAATTTGCAATGTTCAAATGGAAGCCACCTGTGGGAAGACAACCAATGATACCAGAAAAAGGGCGCATGGTGAAGATGTTTGAGCCATGGTAGTCCAGGCAAGATTGGAGAATACAACCTTCAACACCACAACATTTGCTAAGTGGTACAATGACTTGATATATGCAACATAGAAGTTGTGTATCCCGCAGGAGCTCCTCAACTGTAATACGAGAAATGTCTCCTTCAACATTGTTGGCCCTTGACCAAGTTTTGGGATTTTCTTGGTCATGTTGACCTATTTTGGGACTTCGACAGCCTGTTGAAGGAGGAGTGCAAGATGAAGCGGAGATCACGGGATCTCTTCCCCCTTTTGGGCCTCTTTTTGGGTTGTTGGGAATATGTAATGGGAAAGGGATGTCAGACCATGGGTTTACCCATGTTTAGGCCTATTTTGTAATGTATAAATAGATACCTAGGTGATGTAGGAAAGAGCCGATGATCTAAGTGCCAAGTGCAAGTAATAGTTGTAGATGCTCTGTGCATGCTATGTGAGACTTGTAAGGCCAAGTGCAGGTTATGTAATCATTGTGTTATCTTGCTTGGCACTTTTCTGAATGTGTTTATGTCTTGTTTTCTTAGTGCTTTGAGATGATTAGATATATATGCTTATGCTTAGTGCTAATGATGTATGGAATGTTAGATCTAATATACATGAATATGCTCAGTGCTTAATCAGTTACGTTCAACCTATTTTACTTATTCTAAGTGCTCATATATGGTAGATTATTGTGAGTATTGCAAGGCTTTGTTTCATCAATGAAGTAGATAATGATTGCATGTTAAATAACTAACGGTGCTAAGAGTTGTATAATCATAGATCTATGTCCTAGATAAGGTTACACACACTTGAGTCCTACAACCACCCCTGCCTCTATCTCGGGTGAGACATCATCTGCTTCGCAGGTGTTGCTGAAAGGCTGGTAGTTAGGGTTTTGTTGGTGTGCTCTTGTAGCGTTGAACCCTGGGTCTGCCCCTGTGCTAACAAATGGTTATGTTGCCGAGACATGAAAATTGTGATTGCTGGGAACTGAGAAAGAGGAAGCTTTGTGCAAAGATTCATCCTTAAATTGTGAAAGCTTTGTGTGTAGATATGTGCCCTAGTGCACAATATTCTACTTGATCTGTAAATCTTTGTGCTAAATAAAGAAGGTATGATCTATAGAAAAAAAGAAGGATATGAAATCTTTGTGCTCCAAGAAAGGTAAAAGTGAGAAGTTATGATTGAAAGAGGTAAGATCTATAAGCTTTGTGCTCTGTAAAAGTAAGATAATTGGAAATTTTTGTTTCTAAAGTATGGATCTAGGTATATCTGATAGGTTTTTTCCTAGTTTGAAAGATAGGATGTTAATAGATGAAATAAGGTTTGATATGAATAGTTCTGATAAGAATAATGAAAGATATGTTATACCTATGCATAGAAAAAATGTGTGGACTAAAAAATGGATGCAGGATCCTAGAAATAATTTGTTGTAGGTTAGCTCCCATGATCCTAGTGCATAGTAAAAGAGAGGTTGGGGATCATTGAGAAGAAAGAGACGATTAAACCTTTGTTACAGTTGTAGGAGGCTGGGACATCTTGCTAAGGAATTCCCTGGTGGAAGACCTGGTTGTCTCTGTTGTAAGGCTATGGACCATGAAGTGTTGGATTGCCCTAGAATGATCGCTAAGCTTTAAGGAATGAACCTGAGTCAAGAGAACCCTAAGGTAGATCCAGAAAATACAGAACCCCATCAAGAATTAGTGAAAGTATGGATACGGATAAAAGAAACCCTGAATGACCATCGACATGTCATCTTATTAGAGATATTCAAAGAGAAGGAATGCATCGAAGCAAGA
>ML855796.1:0-10780 GCA_009831015.1 Picea engelmannii | reverse complement strand
GTACTGACCGAGAAGGAAAAGAATCTCAAGATAAGCCATTGATGACGAAAAGACTCAGTATAACCGCCAAAGAAGATGATGAGTTGCATGGATGATATGGTAGAGGACTAGGCATGATAAATATATGCAGAACAAAGAAGATATGGTTTCTTCTGTTGAGTGTGGTTTATGCGGGTAGAAGCATGTTGTGTGAAAGAGATGAAATGCAAAGAAGAGGCGTAGTGCATAGAATGAAAATAAGACATAGAGCATAAAGCATAGAATAAGAAAGGAAAATAAATGCATATCTGAGAGAGGAAGAGAAATCCGAGGTGCACATATAGAGATAGAGTAGAAGTTCATAAATCTTAAGAAGATGCGATCAGGAAGACACTGATGCAGGTAGAGCAGAGCAGTCTAGCAGAACAATGATGAGACTGGTAAGCCATTAATAAAATACTATATCACTGTGATAAATTTATGAGAAGAAAATATTTATATTTTATGATGGTAGGGAGGTGCTAGGGAGGACTGTTTTCCTCAGAGTTTCAAGTGGGTTCTTGAACACAGGGAGTTGTAGCTTCCATCTGGTTGCAGCCAGAAAAACCAGGGTGGCAGGGTGGTGCAAGGGAGAACTATTGTTCTCTCTTATACAGATTGGTGCTTGTGTAACTGGAAGTTGGTGCTTCCATCCAGTTGGTGCTGGAACACTTAGGGATTTGGTGCTTCCTTCTAGTGGGTGCTAGAGAAACCAGGGAGTTGGTGCTTCCTTCTAGTGGGTGCTAGAGAAACTAGAGAGTTGGTGCTCTCAGCAAGTTGGTGCTCTTAGTAAGTTGGTGCTTGTAAAATAGAGGTGGTAGCCTCAAATGGAGTTGGTGCTCCTAAGAATGATAATATACAGAAAATAAATATTACTTATCATATCAAGAAGAAGAGTTTTTTCCCTTTATGGGTTTCCTCAAGAAATATTTGTCTCTGTATATTTCATGTGTGTGATTGATGTTGAATATTTTATTGCTTACTTCCCTACATTATTTTGATCGTCATTGAGTGTTCTGTAAAGAGTTTAAAATGGGAATAATTGTTTAAGCACAGTAACCATTGATTCACCCCCCCCCCTTCTCAGTTGTCCAACAATTTCTAGATCTATGAAAAGGAGACAAGAAGTGCCAATATGACAATTTTTTTTATATATAATGTTTTAAGTCATTTTATCAAACATCTTGCAACTTACTAATCTCACTCAGTTTAGTATCATTAAAGGGCCACAAGGAATTTTAGAACTCTATCCATTATAGTACAAAAAAGGGGGACATTGTTGAAGGTAAAACATGTTAGATATATACAATTCATATTTCTTAAGTATTCTTACTGAGCACAATAAAGTAAATGACTGAAATGAGCTACAATGATGCTTTAAAAAGGTAACAACAAGTATTCTAGTATTCCCATAACATTATGAACTAATAGTTGTATGATGTGATCATTATTTCTTGAAAATGAAAGAGACATATGAGAAATAAATGTACATTTCTTTCTCATAAAGTTCATTCTCTTACATGAAACAACAAAGTATATGATCTAGTCCCATTTTAAACAAATACCCTTGAATCCAACTATATGGGGCACATTTTCCAATCATTCCACAACATTCCTTATGAGAGATGTGATGAATAAAGTTTTAGGCAATAAGATAGTTTGCAATGTCAACAAACCATGGGGTTTGCAAGGACATAGAAAATAAGTGTTTATTTGGAAAAATGTTTTTCATAAGGCTTCTTTGGGGCTATTTTCTAACCGAGATAAGAAATTTGCAACCACATTTACTCAATCGTGTTTATCGAGTATAGTTAGAACACATTCGTACAATAAAATAAACTATGTAACAAAAATACCACTGAAAATAGGTTTTTTCATTAGATGCCTATTAGCAGAATGATCTATATGAACAAAAATAGGGTATTTGATGACGTGGTGTTGGAATTTATTGATGGAATATATTAATATGATAACTCCCTTTTCAATAATAATGTAGCTTAGGTCAGAACTAAAAATATTTTTTCTAATGTAATAACTGGTATATTTTTTAGCAGCTTCATGTTGTCACATAACAACACCTATGTTAGGATATTTAGACACTTAGGAGTTAGTTAATATCTACTTGGTCTAATGTATCGTTAGGTAAAATTGTGTTTCTTAGTGTGTTTCTTTAGTATGCTTTAGTATGCATTTGTAGTTAGGAAATTTGACGGTTACGATATGTTCCCAACATAGAATGATCCGATGGTTCACATTCTCCTCGATATTAACGACCATTTATCCCTGGATTAACACCCGATTGGTCCATGATCTCTATTTAAAGAGCATGGAGGGTCATTTTACGATGATCGATTGTGAGAAACTCTCTTGTAAAATCTCTCTATAATCTTTTTCTTTTGCATTAATAAACTGCTCCAAGTGGCCACGTTGGCTGAGACCGTGGATGTTTCCCCGTTGGGATTTTACCACATCAAAACATCAGTGTGTTGATATTTAATCTGGTTGTGTGAGTGGTTACTGAATTTTTTCATCCTCTGTTGGAATACCTGTGTTGTCAAACATGGTATCAGAGTCTGTTTGAAGACCCACTCCTGTTGTAGATCGAGATCGTGAAGCCGAGTTTTCTCATCTCCAGTTTATGTCATTTCTGTACATTTATGCACTGAGAGGACTATTCCATTGTGTCCGGAGCACTCATTTCAGTTAGGAACACTTTTCATCTCACTCAAAAAGGTTTTCTTTTTTCCCAAGATACAATCATTTCAATCAGATCCGGAGATATAAAGCCTAAATACACATTTTTAAAATTTTTGCAAAGTGTTATTTTGGTTTTATATTATTTATTTCTAGGTTGCTACTCTTTTAGATATGTGTATGCTCTTTTCCCCTCTCCGTGTGCAATCTTGGAAAATTAGAAATAGATAGGAAAAGGTGCATCTTCCGGGTAAGCTAACTGAGATCTAACCCTTGTTGTCATCGAGAAGCGATTTTTTTTTCTTCTGTGAAAATTGTTTTTTTTTAGCACGCTCTCCAAGGTTGTCAACAACAAAAACAACACCCCCAATCCTCTTTCCAAACAATGAAATATGATTTTCTATACCATTTTGTTAAAAGTTAACTTATTAAGTAAGAGGTCTTGAGTTCAAGTCTCTCTTTTGTTACTTTTTTTTGAAAAAACAATTCATGCTCAAATTGTAAAGTGTATTTCACTTCAAGTATAAAAGTGAATCACTATAAGTAACTTTAATATTTTATTTTAGAGTTATTTATTTTGTATGAAACTTTTCTTTTATAAAGTAACTTCATTGTAAAAGTGATTCCCATGTGGTCCTTTGGTTACCGGTTATGCCGTTTTTAAAAAGGGCATAACTTTCACATCCAAAGTCCGTTTGTAGTGCCATTTTTTTTTAAATCGCATAATTTTTCGATATATTTCCATCTAGATCATTAGTTTCAATTTTTAAATCCATATTATTTACATATTTAATATGTATTCTTCTAGTAATATTTTTCTTACTAGCACCAACTACTTCCAATGGAAATCTCATATGGAGGATTTATTAAGAAGTAAAGGCTTGTATCAGATTACCTTGGGAAAGGAAAAATAACCCACTGATGATGATAATAAATTAAAATCGGATAATAGGAGTGATGAAGCATAGGTACTAATCATAATGTCCATCTCTCCTAATTTAAGGTTCCACCTTAAAGAAATTGATGACCCCGAAGAAGCTTGGGAAAAGATTCAATCTGTGTTTGGTAAACTCAATATTATTTGAGCACAATAGTTATAAAATCAAGTAATGACCTTAATTCCAAGTGACGTTTCTTGCCTTGGAGACTATCTATCTAAGTTTAAAACACTCATAATTTTATGTGAAGAATGTGAGATAAAAATGGAGGAAAAGTGTTGCATCTATCTTATTCTTTATAAGCTAGGTAGTGCATATTCTATGTTTGTATCTACCTTTTATTCCATTAGAGAGGCTCTACGGAAATATTATCAAAAACCCACTCTTGATTCATTTTGTGTTGCTTTGATTAGAGAGGAAGATAATCTTATACAACTTAGAGTGATCAACACTACAGGTACCTCCAACAAAGCCTTAGTTGCCCAACAGAAATATAAACCCAAGTATCCCAAGAAGAAACATCCTCACTACAACAACAAGCAACATAAGGGTCCCAAACCCACTTAGAAAACTTTAGATCCTAATAGTGACAAAGGAGAAAAATATAAAAATAAGAAGACTGACAGACATTGCAGCTTTTGTGATGAATATGGTCATCATGAGTCCAAATGTTTGAAGAAGATGGAAGCTTTAGAAGCAACGATGAAGAAGCACAACATCAATATTGATTCTACTTCTTCTTCTTCTTCTTATTCTCATGGACATGCACTTTCCACTTTTGGTTTTTCCTTCAATAAAACTTCTACTTGTTCTTATGATGAGTGGCTTATTGATTTTGGAGCATATTATCATATGGCTAAGGATAAAGACATATTTTTTTCTCTAAATGAATGTAACACCAATAAAATATTTGTTGGTGATGATAGATCTCTTAGTGTTGTAGGATCTGGAATAGGTCAAGTAGATAATGGTCATTTCAATGATGTATTATGTGTTCCAAGTCTTTCTTGTAACCTTCTATCAGTATATCAAATCACTCAATTAGGTGAAGGTAAAATCGTAGAGTTTTCACCTCACCAAGTTGTAATCAAGTATATAAAATATCCTAAGACTGTTCTTGCAACTAGAATTGCTGATGATATTACCAGGTTGTACAAGTTTGACAACTTTGGGTCATCATATTTTTCATCAGTTTTTGTTGCTCATAGCGATGACTTGATTAAACTTTGGCATGAGTGGTTTGGTAATCTAAAATATCGCTCATTGCAACAACTATGTAATCAAAAGATGGTGACTGGTCTTCCTCCTATTTCATGCAGACATGGTGTTTGTGTCAGTTGTGTTCTTGGAAAACATCATTGGGAAAATTTTGACAAATGTGCCTCTTGGTATGCCTCGAGCCCTTTGCAGCTTGTTCACTATGATTTGTGTGGTCCACTTTCTTCTCCTTCCTTTTCTAGGTGAAAGTATTTCTTAACTTTCATTGATTATTTTTCTAGACATACTTGGGTGTACTTCTTAAAACTTAAGAGCGAAGTTTTTGACAAGTTTTTGGCCTACAAGATCCTTGTAGAAAAGAAATCTGGACATCAAATTCAAAAGTTAAGAATAGATGATGGAGGTGAATATGTGAATAATAATTTTACATGTTAATGCACTACACAGGGCATCCAAATGCAACACATTGTTCCATATACACCACAAAAAAATGTTGTTGCTGAGAGAAAGAACCGCGCATTAAAAGAAATGGCTAATTGTCGAACAACCTAAGGATTTTTATGAAGCATCAATGTGAATGTGAAACATAATGTTTCAATTAGGGCCTTAAATATAAGGAGTGAGATCAGTTTTATTTCAAGGTTTCAAAGGATTTTTGAAATTTTGCAACCAAAAAAAGTAAACATCCTTAGTAATAAGGACAAAGAAAGATGTTTCTATTTTGTTGAAATCATAGATGAATCTTCTATACTAACCAATATGTCCAATAAAGTTGCAAACATTAGTTTCTTCTGAGGGGTAGTTAAATTTTGAATGATGGAAATTTGGTCATGGTTGAATTTAATGCTTGAAGCTAAGATACGATGTCTTAACACTATTCTCTCAATCATCAACATACAACATTTTTAATTATTGATGGATAGATTCATGTCCTAAGAATGATGTAAAACACTTTTCATATTAGCTAATGCTTCTTCATACGAATTACCATATGCTACGACGTCATCCATGTAGACCTCCACATAGTCATGGATTAAGCACTACAAGGAAAACACTTTTTGGTGGAGATTTTTAGTGTTACAAGATTAGGTAAAATTATACAAAATTATATATGCTAAAACCTAGACTATTGGAGTTTCTAGTTATGTCTCCCAATTGATATTTTGTGTCCCTGTAGAAATTTTTCATTGTCTCCCTGAATGGTTTCAGGAGGTTATTTGAAACTCACCATAACATGAAAAATGTGCCTCAGGTCGATGAAACATTAGTTATGTTGGACTCCTGACACCAGATTCCAACTAGGGGGGCCCTTGTCCTATGATTCTGTAGGATAGAAAAGTGTTTGTTAGAGGATATTTGGAACTAGGGGTTTTCTCAGTGAGGCACAATGAAAATACAACACAAGGGGTCAAATTTCACAAACGCTATGTAGGGTTATAATAGGCATTGTGTTCATGTGGGAATTGGCCATACAGACCTTCTAGAGATTACAAAACTCAGTTACATCACCCGATTATGATTTTGTGCCCCTGAAACAAATTGTCATTGTATCCTTGAATGGCTTCAGGAGGTGAATTAGAACTCACTATGACACACAAATCATGGCTCGGATTAATGAACCCTCAGTTCCGTTGGACTCCTGGCACTGGATTCCATCTAGGGGGCCCCCTCTCCTATGATTTTGTCACCCGAAAATGTGTTTTTTAGAGGATCTCAAGAACTAGGGTTTTGCTGCTCAGTGAGGCACAATGAAAATCCAACAAATGGGGTCAAATTTCAAAACCCTTGTGTCAGGTGATTGTGGGAATCATGATTGTGCGGTCATTAGCAATACAAATCTTCTGGAGCTTACAAAACTCAGTTACATCGCTTGATTGTGATTTTGTTCCCTCGGGCCAAATTGTCATTGTGTCCTTGAATGACTTCAAGAGGTGAATTGCAACTCACCATAACACGCAAATGATGCCTCAGATAGACAAACCGTCAGTTTCATTGGACTCTTGGCAATGGATTCCATCTATGGGGACCTCTCTCTCGAGTCTCGTGCATTTTTCTCCCATAAATGTGTTTGTTAGAGGATCTCTTAAACTAGGGTTTTTCTCAGTGAGACACAATGCAAATTCGACATAGGGGGTTGACTTTCAAAACCCATGTGTCGGGAGATTGTGGGAATCATGGTCATGTGGGAGTTGGCCATATGGATCTGTCGGAGCTTACATAACATAGTTATGTCTCCCAGTTTTGATTTTGTTCCCCCAGACCAAATGTCAAGGCAAGACATAAAATGATTAGTAAGTCATTAATAAGCCATTTGCATGGACGTGTGGAAAGGCATACCATGGAAGGCATGAAAAGGCATGAAAATGAATTTCATGTCAAGGCAAGGCATGGAATGTCAAGGAAAGGAATGGCATGTCAAGGCAAGAGAAGGCATGTCATGTCAAGGAAAGGCAAGGTATGGCATGCCAAGCCAAGGCATGGAATATCATGGTAAGGCATGCATGGAAAGGCATGTCATGTCAAGGAAAGGCATGGCATGTCAAGGCAAGGCAAGGCATGTTAAGGTAATGGAATGCATGGAAAGGAAAGACATTGTAAGGCAAGGCATAACAAGGCATGAAAACACATGGAAAGGAAAGACAAGGCATCATGTCAAGAAAATGCATGACATGTCAAGGTAAGGCAATGTATGGGAAGGTACAACATGGCATGCATGGCATGCTAAGGAAAGACGTGGAATTACAAAGAAAGGTATGGCATGTCAAGGTAAGGCAATGTATGTCAAGGCATCGCATTTCAAGGCAGTGTGTGACATGTCAAGGAAAGGCAAGGAATGGTATGTCAAGGCAAGGAAATACATGTCAAAGAAAGACATGGCTTGTCAAGGCAAGGCATGGAAAGTTAAGGCATGGAATGTCAAGGAAAGGCATGAAATTTCAAGTAAAGGAAAGTAATGTCATGTCAAGGCAAGGCAAGGAATGGTATGTCAAGGCAAGGAAAGACATGTCAAAGAAAGACATGGCTTATCAAGGCAAGGCATGGAAATTCAAGGCATGGAATGTCAAGGAAAGACATGAAATTTCAAGTAAAGGAAAGTAATGGAATGTCAAGGCAAGGAAATACATGTCAATGCAAGGCATGGCATGTCAAGGAAAGGCATGGCATGCCAAGTAAATTCAAGGCATGTCAAGGAAAGGTATGGTATTTCAAGGAAAGGCATGCCAAGGAAAGGAAAGTCATGTTAGGGAAAGGCATGGCAAGGAAAGACAAGGAAAGAAATGTCAAGGAAATGCATGGAAAGGCAAGGAAAGGGAATGGATGGAAAGGCAAGAAATTGCAAGGAAAGTCATGGTAAGGAATGACAACACATGGAAAATCATGGCAAGGAAAGACAAGGAATGAAATGTCAAGGAAAGGAAATTCATGGCAGGGCATGGTATGTCAAGGAAAGGCATGGCACGTCAAGGAAAGGCATGACAAGGAAAGGAAAGAGAATTGATGGTGAGGAAAGGCATGGAAAGGCATGATCACACATGGGAAATAATGGCAATGAAAGACAATGTGTGTCATTTCAAAGAAAGGCATGGAATGTCAAGGTAAGGCATGCAAAGGAAAGGAAAGCCATGTCAAGGCAAGGCATGAAAAGGAAAGGAAAGGAAAGGATGTCAAGGCAAGGAATGACATGTCAAGGTAATACATGGTAATGAAAGGCAAAGGAATACATGACAAGGTAAGGAATTGCAAGGAAAGTTATGGTAAGGCATGACAACGCATAACAAATCATGGCAAGGAAATACAAGGCATGACATGTCAATGCAAGGAAATTCAAGGAAATTCATGGCATGGAATGGCATGTCAAGGAAAGGAAATACATGACAAGACAAGGAAAGGGAATGCATGGAAAGGTAAGGCATGGAAAGGAAAGTCATGGAAAGGAACGACAACAAATGATAAAGAATGAAAAGGAAATACAAGGCATGGCATGTTATGTCAAAGTAAGGAAATGCATGACAAGGCATGAGAAGGAATGGAATGTCAAGGCAAGGCATGCCAATGTAAGGCATGGAATGCCAAGGCAAGGAATCACATAGGATGTCAAGGAAAGGCATGTCATGTCAAGGCAAAGAATGGAAAGGAAAGGCAAGGGCATGCATGGCAAGGAAAGGAAAGGGAATGCATGGAAAGGTAAGGCAAGGGAATGCATGTCATGACAAGGCAAGGAAAGGGAATGCATGGCGAGGCAAGAAATTTAAAGGCAATTCATGGTAAGGCACGACAATTCATGGTAGAGCATGGCAAGGCAAGACAAGGCATGGTATGTCAAGGCAAGGCATGACATGTCAAGGTAAGGAAATGCATGGAAATACATGACAAGGCATGGCATGTCAAGGTAAGGAATGCTAATGAAAGGAATACAATTTCAAGGAAAGGCATTTCAATGCATGGCATGGCATGTCAAGGAAATACATGTCAAGGAAAGACATCACATGGCATGTCAAGGGAAGGCATGTAATGTCAAGGCAAGGCATGGGAAGGAAGGAAAAAACATGGCATGTCAAGGCAAGGTATGGCATGCCATGATGATACAATACATGTCATATCAAGGGAAGGAATGACATGTCAAGGCAAGGCATGGCATGTCACGATAAGACAAGGCATGGAATATCAAGGAAAGGCATGGAATGTCAAGGAAAGACATGACATGCATTGGTTACTTTTGATAGATAATTTTTAGCCTTACTTTTCATTATTTTTCCATATTTAAACCATTCCCATTCTTCATTACATCACCATTTTTACATCTCAATGTGTAAATTAAGTTTCTTTTGTCATTTATTTTATTTTTTGAAATTTAGACAAAAATTAGGCATTAAAGATAAATTTTTAACAAAAATTACAGGAAGTTGTAACTTCTGGTAATAACTTTGTGGTTTATATAATTGTAGGATAACTAGGTGAATTCTAAGACATGTGGCATGATCCTTGATGTCCATGGATGGATAAATACCAATTCACTTCCAGAAAGAGGCTCCACACGTGTAAAGTTAATGCTGGTCAAACTCAACCACTTATGTAGGAAAATCCCATGTTTTTGGAAAACATCATTTATGGTGTAAGTACCACAAATGAAACATTCACATAACTATAAAATGTCATTTTCTTGAAAGAAATGATTCTAGGACTTCCCATGGGAGCATGAAACCTTCTACAACTATCCAAGTTTTTGTTTTAATTGTGAAATTTATTTACCTTAATATGTATTTCAAGAGAATATGTCTTATTATTTGTTCATTTGAAAGTTCAATAACACCTTAAAAATCACAACTCTAAATGTAACATTGTTTCTTTATAACTTGTATAATAATAAAATTTTAACATAGGCATACTATTAATGGTCCAAGAAGAAACTTAATTATCATTTGACAACACTTTGTGTCAAAATATTATCTATTATCCTTTGATACCATCTCATATAACATCATAAAGACCTTTCATTTGTAGGGAAGTTGACTATTGTTGGTCATATTATTCAAGTTTCTCATGTTTATTATGTGTCCTATTGCTTTCCTAGTATGGCTCAACCTTAGTTACTTGAGAATATTTTTACATCTTATATATGGTGAAAGTATGGTGGATATTAAAGGTTTCCCTTGATGCCATGGAATGTTTAGGTCATTCCCAAGGACAAGGGGGGTGTTGGATGATTTATATTTCCACTTATGAGAGTGTTCTGTTATCCGTGTTGTTGGTTTGGTGTCTTCAAAGTTCATCTCCTTGGACTTCAATTGAGTAGAATCATGGCAAGGAAATACAAGGAATGGAATGGCATGGAAATACAAGATAAGGCATGGAAAGGAAAGGAAAGGAATGGAATTTCAAGGAAAGGCAGGGCATGGAATGTCAAGGAAAAG
>ML855795.1:7060-19650 GCA_009831015.1 Picea engelmannii | reverse complement strand
GGGGGGGGGGGGGTCCAGGATCGGTTATAACTCGGGCGCACATCTGTACGGCTCTGAACAGGGCGCTCAAATCTACGGTTCACATTGAATTTCGGACCCCCCCTCCGTTCTACCTTTAACGGAGGGGGGGGCGGTCCAGAATTTGTATTAAGGAACGCGCTAAGATCTGCGGCCAGGGAACCAACGCGCAGATCAATGGCTCATAATGTATTCCGGACCCCCCCTGGTGTTCTGTCTTTAACCAAAGGGGAGGGGGTCCGGAATGAATATTCCTTACTGCGGGCCCCTTGTTACATGTGGCATTTTCCTACTGGTCCAAAATTCCCATCCTTCACATGATGCCTGACATCCCGTCGCCCCTTGACGTCATCTTCCACTGAGTCCACTTGCTCCACTTGCTCCTGAGGTTGTGTCACTTCCCATAACTTCAGTCAATCCATGCTATCAGTACCATAACCCCCTTCACTCATGAACAACTTCCTTTGGCGATTTTTACCCCCAATCACCAACCTCCACGTCAGTCGTCCGTATACTGTGGTCACCGTCACCTGCCATATCACCCCAAGTGGCTTGTTGTCCATTAATAACTGGATAATATGCCCGTTGTCATGATGACCGTATCTCCTGCGCCAAACCGACCCCAATTTTGAATAAAACCGTTGTTTTCCCTTTTCATTCGTTATTCATCCATCGCGCCAAAAACATCTTATTCCTCCATAGCTTTCATATCACCTTCACCCACAGTTTTCTAGCCCCACTAACGAATTGTTTATTGCAGGTACAGTTGCTGAAATGGTGTCAAAGACCAAACAAGCGGAAGAAGAAGAAAATCCTTTTCTTCCTCCTCCGGTTGACCTGGATAAAGTCCCCTTGGTTGATAAAGATCGATTGATAGAAGACACTATTTGCGGTTTGGACTTCTCTGATCTGCATTCATGGCTCCGGGAAGTCTTCTTGGACCAGAGCGACGAAATTGGACTATGGGAGTCCAATTTGCCACTGTATCTCTTTCCCCAAATTTATCATTTCCCCGAGTTTGCCCTCAAATGCCAGGCCCATTACGTCCCCGACCAGAGAGCCATCGTTTCTTCATCCAGAGACGTTATTTTCTTCATCACCCCAGAAGATATTGACCAGATGATGCAAATTACCCGTACTGAATCTGCATCCCCGTTCAGTTTAGAAATCCTCACTGAGCTTTATCTGAAAATAACCTTCCCCCAGAGAGCTCAGATCTTCGAGATTTTCCTACCCACTTCCGCTCCACTCCCTTCCACCAGTCCCCCTTACCCTTCTTCCATGTTCTCCATCAAAGGAAATCAGATCATTTCTTCTCTGTGTGCCTTTCTTGGTTACTATTTTGATCAATGGATAGATGAGCCCATCCTGGGTTTTCTGTCCATTTTCTCAAATGATGAACAACCAACCATGCAATTCGACTACAACACCTTCTTGGCCAATAATATCCATGAGCAGTTTATGAATTTCACCACAGAGGGCATGTTCAGGTATTCATCCATTTTGGCTTACATGTTTGTCTATTTTCAAGCCGACAAGTTCAATTTCTCCATGCAGAAGATGGATGCCGACGGGAAGCCCCAGCCTGTCACAGCATGGACTTCTCTTTTGAAGTGTAACTCTACTGAATACGACTTCAAAGCTTTCATTGATCAATTCTATCACCCAGTGGTTGGTATGTTGAGTGGCAGACCTGAGCCACGAATAAATGAAGAGGTCCAGAGGATTCTACAGCTCTCGGACAACGTAAAGACAGGAGACTGGTACCTTTACCAGAATTATACCGAAATCAGAGTCTTTGGGTGCGATTTGGCACCCTACAAGCTGCCGAGATATGTACCGGTAAGAATTTTTGCATTAGAATATATTAGGCAGATTATGAATTCTGATGATATTCACTTTGTTTCCTTAAAAAATAAACAACAATTGAGGATTAAAGGGCAGATAGGTTCTTTTATCTGCAATAGTAGAGGTGTTGGTGAGGAAGCTGACAGAATATTGAAGGATATGAAATTCTTTAAGAGTTTCGTCTGGCACTATGATCCATATGGGATCATTTCGGAGATGAGGGTGAACAATAAGAACGTTCCGTATGTTCATGAAACCAAGCCAGAGATCGAGAAATTTGCAAATCAGACAGAATGGGAGCCCGATACTTTGATTGACGAGGAACAACAAACTGAAGTGGAACAACAAATGCCCTCGACAAGTGATTTAACCACTACCACACCTCAAGTTAACAAAGAGAAGAGGCCCTGACAGGAGTCATCTCCTCCTGTAACAGAGGTGTCATCAGAAGAATTCCAAATACACTCCAAAAAGCCAAAGACAGTTTTAGTGCCTGGCGCAACAATAGAACAGGAAGTTTCTACTACCATAGTAACTGCCACAACGGTCAAGCCAGTCACTCTACCTTTTGGCTCGAGTCAGCATAAGGGAATAACTACAGGATTGAAATCTATAGATTCTCCCTTAGATACTCCACCGAGTAATACTGGGCCCAAGCTGGGCATTTTTGAAAAATATGATTTGATCAAGAAGAAAAACCAGACTCTTACTACCAACACTTATGCCCAGTTTCAGAAGCAGTCATCTTCAGCTCAGCACAGGCTTCTTTCAGTGTTCGACACAGAAAAAGGTAGGATGCATATGGCTTACCTCCAAGCACAAGTGTCAGATCCCAAGGTTATATCAGATTATAAAAGAGCCACATTTGAATTTCAAGCGAAAGACGTGCACCCAGCAGATCAGATGGATCTGCACAAGCAAACTGGAGAGATGGTTTTCCACACTTTGGCCCATGCTACAACATCAGCATCAAAATTTCGGGTAGCTTTGAGCAATGCCCAGACCCAACTGAAGCTGGAGAAAATATCATCTTTCGCCAAAGACAACAAAATCAAGACTTTGGAGGAGCTGGTCCTCAAGATCGGCTATGACCCTGCGAACGTCAAGGCTGCTGAAGAAATGATCAAAAAGAAAAATGATGACATCGCATCCTTAAGGAAGCAGCTAAAGCTCCCTCCAACAGAGGACCCACAGACAAAGGAGATAGCCGAAAAGGAAGGGGAAAAGGATGAGATGTTAAAGTTACTCATGGAGCAGAATGCTCAGCTGAAGGAGATGGAGGCTGAGATGGAAAGACTAATAAAAGAGAGAGAGCAGGCAAAGACAATGGAAGTCATTCCATTGAGTGCTATCCCAATTGCAGGTTTGAGCACAACAACAGTGACAACTGTTCCATTAGCTGCATCGGTGCCACTACCGGAAGGAACGACAGACTTGGCCAAGTCTATGGAGAGAATGAACCTGCAAGAGTCAGAGATCAGCAGGCTTAAAAAAGAAGTGGAGAATCTCCAAGAGCTAAATACTTCTTTCCAGACAAGCCTATCTAAAGAAAAGCAGGTAACATAGCACCTCAGGAAAGAGCTACAGCAGTTTCAAAAGCAAACAATGGCAGGGAAGACTTTGGCGGAGATCAAAGAAATTGTGTGGACAGATATTTCCAAGTCCATGAATGAAATCTGGCCAATGGTTCAAATCATGTTTGAACAAAATGAGTTTCTCGAGAGGAGTAAGCAAGCTGTCGAGAAGATCAGAATGGATTTGGGAGACATGCCAGCCCAAGCGAATGAAATCATAAGGTTCCTGAATTCAAAGACCGGGGAGGAACTAGAAGAATTAAAGATTGAGGACATGACAGAAACCATACTTGAAGTCAAAAGGGTTTTGACCAAAAGGGGTCTCATGCTTCAGCTTGAGGAAAAGATCCAAGTCATGGATCAAGGAGTGCATAAGTGTTTCAATAAGATAGATGCTCTCCAAAGGAAGGGCTTACCTGGCCTGAAGGTCATCAATGATAAATTAATGACGCTCCCTGACTACAAGAAGAGGTTGGCAGAAATATCTAAGGATAGTTCAAAGTTTGCAAGGGTACAAGGAAGTATCACAGGTAGAGCATTCATGGAGGCCCTGCAGTTTTATATTGGTATCCAACATGAAATCAAACACATATTCACCATCAAGCCTACGTTTGCTAAATATACAGACATGGATGAAGTGTATCGGAGATTGCTAAAAGTCACAGTGCCAAATCATATCAGATGGGAGGAACTTTGTGATCTACTAGATTAGTAGATGAGATGTCATCATCCAGTCACCTGTCCAGTCAGAAGAGGATGCGAAGGCACCTCGCCAACGACCTACCCCAGAAACACCGCTTGCAGTTGTAATGAGTCATCAAACAGTTTTTGATTAGTTAAAGTAGTTAGTCTAAAAATAGAATGAGCATGTCTCAATCAGTTATGACGGGAACGTTTGTATGTTGAGATTATAAATACTTCACTTTTGGAAGTATTGGGGGTTGTTGATTCGCACACCCTACTGCTATCAAACTGTACTATTTTTGAAGAGACCTGCCATTAATAAAGAAGAGGCACTTTACAGGATTATTGTGTATGTTCACCGGTGATGTTAATCTTCTATGTTGAATGTTTTCTTTCTTCGTAATCATTTTGTCTTTCTGGAACTAATCTTTATGAATAGTGTAATGTTACAGGATTTATCTCTGATACCCTTTTCCCGATTCTAAAGATTTTAATGTTTATCTTCTAATATCTTCAATTAAGAAATTCTTAACTGCTTGTTAGTTGAAGTTATTTTTCTCATCTTTTCTTTTGTCCATCATTTTAATTACTAAAGATCCAGTGAGTATATTATCTCGCCTTGTGAAGGACTTCTTTGACATTTTTGGTTGTTTCTTAAATTTAATCAAATATAGACCCCATAGCCCAATGGATGTGTGAAACTGTCTCAACCAATTTATAAACTCTTTTCACAACAAAACCCACGTGTTCCTTTTACCTAGCCTAATATCTGAAGTTAAGAAACAAAGCTAAATCATATAGAGAGATCCCTCTCTGAAGCTGGAAGGGCTAGATCCCAGCTTTAAAAGCGGTTGGTTAAGGTTACCTTTGTATATTTCTTCTTTTTCAACCTCTAGGAAATTTACCAAGTGCTAACATAAATGGCGACTCCGCTGGGGAGGGAACTAAAACTGAAATACCTCGCTTTTCTTCCCCTAAAGAAAAGTTTGACCCTGAAAGGAAAGTAATGGTTAGAGGTTGATTGACTCTGTACATATTATTTTCAGAATCTCCCTTTGAATCTCTTCCCACTCTTAATGTCCCTCTATGACTGTCCCTACAACAATACAACCTAATATCGAGCCCGGGCTATCGAATCAAACACATATTGCGTCAAACCTTTTTGATCTAATCCTCAAAACTGCTAATAACCGGGAAGAACTCGAACGTTCATGGGAAGCCATTGAACAAGACATAGCTACTCAGGAACAATTGGAAGCTAGACGACATCAACGTAGAAATCTCCCCTAGTTCCCTTCACCATAAATTAAAAATATTTATACAAAAACCAAAAAGAGTTCTGGCTCCCAAGAAAGTTCACACTCAGTCTCATCCCGACCCAGAACCCTCTACAACGATAGATAATCCCGAGCAGTTGCTGAGACGAAAGACCCTAACTACCAGTTCAACGAGTTATACCCTCCTTCACAAGTATCCTTCTTTTTCTGGAGAGCCAGATACCTTTCAAAACCTCGACCTTGGTCTTCTTCCGCCACGAAACCTTGTTAGAACACGGTCTGAAACTTTTGTGTCTAAGCTCATCTTTGACCCAACTGCGTTGCAACCCCTAACCCCTGAAGTCTTATCTCCCACGATTAGACTACCAATCACTACCTCAGCACCGCCCAGTCCGTCATCGCCCCCATCTTCCATCGCTACCTCTCCAACCACTCGGGTCACCGTCCCTCCTCCTCCGCCCATCATGGCAGCCCGATACGCCCCATTGGTGTTGGCCGCACCATTACATTCCATGCCCCAAGACTACCAGACCAGGCTTCCACAGTTCGACGCAATCGGAACATTAAACGTGCAACAACATGTGGATAAAATGAACGACTATTTGGATTTACAAGAAGTTGACGAAGTCGACATTCAAATGAGACTTTTTGCTCAGAGTCTGACGGGAGACATCAAGAAATGGTTCAAAGCTTTACCTGCTGCATCAATCCCTGACCTTGTCGCATTCCAGAGAAGTTTTCTTGACCGGTGGGAGGTAAATAAAAACCCTCTCCAAATACTGTCAGAATACGAGAATATAAAAAGAAACCAAGGTGAGACGGTACAAGACTATTGCACCCGTTTTAACAATTTGTATAATGCAATCCCCACTGAAATTAAACCACCCCAGGGTTTGGCGTTGATTAAATTCCTGGATGGATTCGATGCTGACATGTCTTATCAATTAAGAGAAAGAAATGCGGCCACCCTTGAAGATATGCAAAAGAGTGCTATCAGTGTGGAGGCCAATCTGTTGGAAAAATGGGCACGTCAAAGGACTGAAAGGAGAGTCACGATCAAGGAAGAACCTTCCACGTCTAACACCGATTCGAAATTGGATACTGTAGTCAGATCATTGGCATTATTGATAGAAAGAATGAGTATTTCAGACAAAAATCCTCTGAGAGACGACACACCTGCTCCTTAGATTCGGAACCCCAATTTAAGGAGAAACCCTCCTCAGATCAGACAGAGAGATCCACGAGATCCAAGAGATCAAAGAGAACCGAGAGGCCTAGATCAGCCTATCAGAACTCCTCTACAGGAAAACTATGCTGACGAAGGGGGAGACGTGACTGGAGAATTGGAAGACACCCACATTAACCTTATGGGCATTCACGACAATGAGGCCATTTTCCTTACTCGAGAAGAGGAGGAACTTTTTCTGCTAAATCAAACAAAGGTAAGTGAGGAAACCAAAGATGACGCACAACAGGCCCTTGAGAATGCTATTCTGGAGGCACATAGGTTGTATAATCTGTGCAGCAGGAAGACATAAGGGGCCTCATCCAAGAAGGCGACCGAAACACAGAAAACAACCGAACCCGAGAAAACCCCTGAACCTTCTACTGACAAGACTCCTGATAAGGTTCCAGAGAAGAATAAAGCTGACCCTCCGATGAAGAAAAATATCACCATACTGAAAAGACCATCACAGCCCGAAGTTGCACCTGTTAATCCACCTAGTACTTCTGAGCGGAAGAATATGGTGGACCAATCAAAATCAACGAATCAGACCCGAACTCCTGCGCCTTTCATCCTGGAGGGCGAATTGGCCAAAATTAAAATTCCTATCCCACTTACAGAGTTGATAAGCAGAAGCGGTTATCGTTCACAAGTACTAAAAGAATTTTCCATCGAACCTGACATAGGCACCAAGGCCTTGACTATTGGATCAGTGACACATTCAGACACTGTGAACCTTACTGACGATCATCCCGAGCTCCTTTTCGGACCGGAAGTAGATGGTCGAGATGATACCAGTGATGTAGCTCCATTTTACATCAGTTTGAACATACATGATTTGATCTTGCATAATGCCATGCTGGACTCTGGTGCCTCACATAATCTGATGCCTAAAGCCGTAATGGAAAAATTGGGATTGGAGGTTACTAGGCCTTACAAAGATCTGCGTTCGTTTGACTCCAGTAAAGTCAAATGTATCGGTCTGATTAAAGACCTCTGCATCACCCTGGTTCAAATCCCTTAAAAAATCATGGTAATGGATGTAGTCGTGGCAGACATCCCACCAAAGTATGGTATGTTGTTGTCCTGGTCTTGGGGAGCTAAGTTGAAAGGAACCCTGCAGCTGGATATGTCTTACGCCACTATCCCAATGTTTGGACAACAGAGGAGGTTGTACCGAGAAACACTGATGAAATATATGGTCAGTAGTCAAGAGAAACCTCATAATTACCCCCTTTACTCTGCCCATTCAGATTTAGATTCGTTCATCTTGTACAATAATGATGATACTGAAGAGCAATATACTCAGCTGATGGAAGATGTATCTAGTCAAGACGAAGGTCCAGAAAGCAGTGGGGCAGCAAAGGTGGAAAATGTAATCACGGAAGATTTCCCTGTTGATTTTTGGAGTATGGATTTTGATGGAGCTGTGAGTAAAGAAGGAGCAGGAGCTGGAGTCTGGTTGCATAATCATCGAAAAAGGTACTCAAAAAATCATTCCTATAAGTTAAATTTCCACTGCACTAACAACGTCACCGAGTATGAAGCTTTGATGCTCGGTCTGAAGCTATTGAAAAAAGTTGGTGCTAAGCAAATAATGGTAAGGGGTGATTCTGAATTAATTATTAAACAAATTAAAGGTGAATATGCTGCTAAACATCCACGCCTTAGAGCCTACAGGAATGCTATTCTTGATGCGTTTAAGTGTTTTAACGAGGTTGACTTGCAGGAATGCCGAGAGGACAGAATATTCTGGCCGATGGGTTAGCTACATCAGCCGCGTCCTGGAAGATTCCTTTCCACCAAACTCGCTCATACACAGTTGAAGTGAAATGCAGACCGACAGTGCCCGATAATATCAGGTACTAGCAAGTGTTCGGAAATGACGATCAGATAGAGGATTTTCTGCAATGCAAGAATGATTTTGAATGTACTAACATAGATATAGAGAATGAAAATGAGAATGTAAATAACTCTGAATTTGAGATAGATAGTGTCAATACTGTAAATACGGTAGATACAGTAGATTCATGAGAGTTAGGGGATGACGAAATAGATGCTGATGTTTTACAACTAAAAAGTAATGTTTTACCTAGAGGGCTTGTCCCTTTAGAAGATCTGTTTGACAGTGACGATGTAGCTAGGAAGCCAAAAATAGAAGCTCATGGACAAGAGGTAGAGGACTGCAACATAGGAACTGAAGGGAAGCCTAGGATGATCAAACTGTCCAAATCTCTACCCCCAGAACAAAAGCTTAAGTACATTGAACTTTTCAAAGAATATTCAGATGTTTTTTCCTGGGGCTATGAAGATTTGAAAGCCTATGACACCAGCATCATACAACACAGGATTCCCATAAAGGAAGACCAGAAGCCGTTTAGGCAGAAACTTAGGAGGATAAATCCCAAGTTGCTTCCCTTGATAGAAAAGGAGATCAAGAAAATGTATGATGCCAAGATCATAGTCCCACTACGTTTCTCTAAGTGGGTTTCTAATTTAGTTCCTACACGCAAGAAAACCGGTGAAATCGGACTCTGCATAGATTTCAGAAATCTGAACAAATCATCCTTGAAGGATAATTACCCCTTACCTAAAATGGATCACCTCTTGCAAAGAGTGGTTGGGTCCAGTCGAATTTCTCTATTAGATGGTTTCTCAGGCTACAACCAGGTCCTAGTTCACCCAGACGATTAGGAAAAAACCGCTTTCACCACACCATGGGGCACTTTCATGTATGTGAAGATGCCTTTTGGTATGATGAACGCAGGAGCAAACTTCCAGAGGGCAATGGATATCGCCTTCGTTGAAGAGTCAGGTAAGTTTATTTTCGTTTATTTAGATGATGTGACTGTATTTTCTCAATTTGACGATGAACACCTGTGGCACCTTAGACGAGTTTTCGAAAAGTGTAGAAGGTTCAGGATTTCGTTAAATCCCAAGAAATGTCTTTTCGGGCTAGAAGAGGGTAAATTATTGGGGCATATCATCTCTAAAGAAGGAATCAGAATTGATCCCAGCAGGATAGAGGCCATACTAAAAATAGAACACCCCAGAAACCTCAAAGAACTACAGTCTTTTATAGGGCAAATTGACTTTCTTCAAAGATTCATTCCTAATCTGGCTGAGCTCCTCCGAAACATTACAAACATGCTAAAAAGGACGCTAAGATAAAGTGGGACTCTAAGTCCCGATCATCCTTTGAACAGGTCAAATGAGCACTCACTGAAGCCCCAGTTTTGATCAGTCCCGATTTCGCTAAAGACTTCTATCTTTTTTCTTTCGCCTATGAACATACGATAGCAGTTGTATTTCTGCAGAAGAACAGTGAAGGGTATGAACAACCCATAGATTTCTTCAACAAAGCTCTAAGAGATGCTGCATTGAACTACAATATCATGGAGAAACAGACTTTTGCCTTGGTAAAAGCTATAAAGGACTTCAGGGTCTATGTCCTCCATTCGCACGTCATAGCATATGTTCCGAGCGCAGTAGTGAAATACATCTTGACACAAGACAACCCTGATGGGAGAAGGGGAAAGTGGATTGCAATTATTCTAGAATGTGACATAGAAATTAAGCCCACAAAACTGATCAAAGGTCAAGGCCTTGCCAAACTGATGGTTGAATCTAACTTTCAGGCTCTTGACATTAATTTTCTAGAAGTGGCAGATGAACAGGGCGAGATGGCAACTCCAAATGTTAAAGAGGTTTTTCTAAACTCTCCATGGTATGCAGACCTTATTTTTGTCTTACAAAATTTATAAGCTCCCCCTGGTTTAACTAAAACTAAAGCTAGATTTTTAAAGTTGAAAGCTTTGAAATTATGTATTCTAGAAGGAAATTTGTATTGGAAAGATCCTGCAGGTATCCTTCTAAATTGTTTACTGAAAGATGAAGTGGATAAATTCTTGCAGGAGTTTCATGCAGGTGAATGTGGTGGCCATCTGAACTGGAAGGTTACAACCAACAAAATACTCAGAGCTAGATTTTACTGGCCCACCCTGTTTGCAGATGTACATCAGAAAGTAACAGCATGTCACCAGTGTCAACTGTTTGAGGGTAAAATGAAACTCCTTCCTCTACCTCTTAAACCAATTTCAGTTGAGGCCCCTTTCCAACAATGGGGACTCGATTTCATTGGAGAAATACACCCTCCATCTTCAGGCCGACATCGGTGGATTCTTACTACCACTGATTATTTTACCAAATGGATCGAGGCTATACCAAGCAGGCAAGCCACTGACTCTGTCATTATCAAATTTATTGAAAATAATATTTTATCCCGTTTTGGTTGTCCTAGGAAGATCATTACTGACAATGCAGTTGCCTTTCGGTCGAAGAAACTCATCGATTTCTGTAGTCGTTACCACATTGGCCTGGGGCATTCCACAACCTACTACCCTCAGGGGAATGGGTTGGCAGAATCCTCAAACAAGATGTTGGTAAATATCATCAAGAAAACATTGCAGGAGAATAAAAAATCATGGCACGACAAGATGGTATTTGCCTTATGGGCAGATAGACTGACCACCAAAAGGTCCATTGGTATGTCACCATACTAGCTGGTATATGGTACTGAGGTTGTTTTCCCAACTTCGTTAGGAGTACCTGTCATGAAGTTACTGCAAGATATTCAAGCTGAGCCAAATGACTCCCAGAGAAGAATCAATCAGATGATCCACTTGCAGCAGACTAGAGAGGAAGTTTTCAACAAAACACAGGTTATCCAAGAAAACATCAAGAATATCTTTGACAAACGAACCAAGGAGGATGATTTTGAGCTGGGGGACTTGGTGTTGATATGGGATGCCAGAAATGAGGACAAGGGAAAGCATGGGAAATTTGATTATCTGTGGACAGGGCCCTACATGATCCAGGCTTTCAGAGGAAACAATGCCTTTTTGCTAAACAATGCCGATGGGTCAGATCTGCCAGGAGCACCTGTGAATGGCAGGATGCTGAAACATTATGTCCCACCTCAGTAAAGTATTTCAAGAACTCACTCTCCATTGTATATACTCGTTTTAATTTTCAGTCTTTACTTGCATTTTCTGAAGGAAAGAACATTGGTTAGTTTGTTGAAGCCCGAAGAGAAGGCCCTAAGCTGCTGATCACTGTTTTTTGAAGTTTTCCTAAGAATAAGACCAACGAAGGCTACTAGACAGATATGTTCAAGATGACTAGGAAACTGGATTCTTGGCACTTTACAGGGAAAGTACCATCCCCAGGTGGAGTCGCTATTATCACCCCATAAATTATGGGAATCAGTTGATGACTTGGATATTATCTGTATCTAGTGATCTTATTGACAAATGGTATTTCATTCTTCAAATAATTTGAGAAAAGAAAAAGAGAAAAGAAAAGAAAAGAGGGCATAAAAGAATTGGAACAAAAGCCCCATGCAATAATAGTAACTTGGTCATACCTTTCAAGCACGACCAAGTTCTTTTAAATTTTCGATGTTGATAGGTTAGTGAATGCATATGATCAGACCATCTAATCCTGGTCAGATAGCCCCTATGTTAGAATTAGTGAATACATCTGACCAGACCATCTAATCCTAGTCAGATAGCCCCTAGGTTAGAATTAGTGAATACATCTAACCAGACCATCTAATCCTGGTCAGATAGCCCCTAGGAAGAATAAAATCTTAACCCAACAGTTTAATCTGGGTTATTTGTCTCGTGAAAGTAGGATAGAATGTATATTAACTGCTTGGCCTGCCTTGCCCAAATAAAACCTGATTGATAAAGATGCCATCCCATGCCCCCATGCTTAATGATTGTTGAAGTGATGTCCCCTTGGTGGTGTCTAAGACAAAGTTTGGAAAACCCATAAGAAATGCACTAATCCTAAGTTTTCCTACACATGACTTTTCCGCTCCTGACATATGTTTCATTCACTTTCCCATGGTCCAGATCGCAGCGCCTAGATCAATGGCTCACACAACATTCCAGACCCCCC
>WSFP011391011.1:0-28078 GCA_009831015.1 Picea engelmannii | reverse complement strand
CGAGCACGAGAAAGAACAAAGACTAAGCTCGTTATTGGTTTCATTTTTACACAAGCTTGAAACAAAATTAAACTATGCTTGTAAATTCCCAATGTAATTTCCAAAGGTTGGGATACCCATGGATGGTTGGTACTATGCCCCCATCTTGAAAATCGAGTGGCATAACTCCAGAAAGATAATCAAAGGCTAGATACATGCCCCCCAAGCTTCAAATCATTCACCGACTTTGAGGTTGTCACCAATTTCTGTACTAGACGGAGAAAAAGGATACGAGTAGATGAAATGAAGGTTCAAATGTGACGCCTAACGAGAGACTCAACTCGACATCTACGAGATCTAGTGAAAGAATCGACCTGACGGGAGAGGTGATTGTTTCATTTTTTGACGAGCTTGACACAAGAAAAGAACTATTCTCAAGGCTTTGGGTTCATTCCTAATATTTCTATTTTATTTTTTAACGAGCTTTCCATGGAGAAGAGAAAATATGCTTGTGACCTCTCCTTGATCATGGCTTCCAAGAGTATAATTCTCTGGAAGGAATACATGTCAAGGGACAAAATTCAATCATGGCTTCCAAGAGTATAATTCTCTGGAAGGAATACATGTCAAGGGAAAAACTTCAATCATGACTTCCAAGAGATCTTCACTGGACAGAAGAAAAATACTCTGGAAGGAACACATGTCAAGGTCCGTGATAGGGGTAAGGAGATCATGCTCCAATAACCCTACCGAAGAGATCACCATGTCAACTACTGGATCTAAGTCATCAGAAATTGAAGTCATGGGAGACAACGCCACATAATTGACCTATGGCAGGGGTGATACCGAATGCATATAAGATCCATTTAGGGAGTTCATTGGGTTGATGGTCAAGTCAGGGCCAACGAACGAAAGTTGATCAATAGTCACCATTCTTCCATCCTGTGGGAAAGATATCACATGGAAAAAGTGGACATAATAGATTTCATGGCATAGACATAATCTCGCCCAAGGAGTAAATAGAAATCCAAGGGGTCCTGGACTACCATAACATCAATAAAGACAATTTTCCCTCCCAAAGTTATAGGAAACCGAGGAAGGATCCCTAAAGGGTGATTGGTTCTTCTGTTAAAAGAGAACAGAGTCTGGGTAACTAGCACAAGCCGAGGATAACCCAAAGCTTGCCAAGTAATAGAGGACAAAATACTAATGGACGAACTTTCATCTATCAACGCATGAGGAATGTCCCAACCAAAAACCTGTACTGTAATATTGAAAGGAATGTGAGAGGGAAGATGAGGTCCAGTTAGCACACCCCAATAAAAAAGGATTGCCTCATTACTTGGACGGGGTTTCGTGGGAGAAAGAGGAATGCCTCCCAACACGGTAGATTCTGTATCAACGAGAAAAACATGGGCAATATTGGGTTTACTCTCTAGCGGGAGAGTAGGATCGACTGATGACAAGATCAAATTGACCACTTGGGTTTCATTCTCCAAGGGGAGAATGGGGTCGACAGGTGGAAACAAATCGACTGCATGGGTTGCACTCTCTAACAAGAGAGTGGGATCGATGGAATATGGGATCAGATCAACCACTTTGTCAACTGGTTCAACTGAGGATGTGACCAAATTGACAACATAATCAACCAGAATGACTGATGAAGGGACCAAAGGAACCACTTTGGCACTCATCAGAGGAGAAGTGGGATTGACCACGCTGACACTCTTCAAATGAAGGGTGTGACTGACCAATGATGGGACTAGATCAGTCACTTGGGTTTCACTTTCCAGATGAAAAGTGGGGTTGATCGATGATGGGACAGGATCAGTCACTTGGGTTTCACTTTTCGGATGAAAAGTGGGGCTGATCGATGACGAAACTGGATCAACTACTTTGGTTAGCGGTTCAACCAAGGATGAAACTAGATTGACCAATTGATCAATCGAATTGACTAGGGATGGAACTGGATTGACCATTCTATCAACTAACGATGGGTTGGGGGAAATCTTACGATAACCAGTGGGAAGTTGAAGCTTTTCCAAAAGAGAAGAAGCCTCGTCCATACGAGGACAAAGGTGAGAATAATGATCACCTTCGCATAAAATACAAGGAAATTTGACAGTTGTCTTCTTCTTACCAACCTTAACATCACTAGTTGACATGGTGTCACGAGCATGTCTAGCAGAGGATGATGAAGTGGAGGGCCACATTTCTAAGACCTTGGGAAGACCATGGCAATCCCTCAAAAAGTGGTCACCCTTACAAATACTCCAACGGAATTTGGGTTTCAGATTCTTCGTTTTAATCTTGTTGACCTCATCAACACTCCCAATACTATTAATAGTAGTTGGTTGCTTGGATCCAACATATGATAGGGTTGGAGGCTCAGTCATTTTCAGGTTCTGCTTCTTCTTATCTTTCCGTTTCTTCTTCTTCTTATCAACCTGGCTACTCTCTTTAGAGATTTCACTAGGCGAAGAAGGAGAAAGGGAAGGAGACTTAATGGGTGAAGAAAGTGAAAAGTCAACATGAGGTTGATGTGTGGGTGGTGTGCTTACATCTGAAGAACTAGGTGCAGCTGAAGCAGTGGGAATATTCGAGATCACTGGAGTATGGAACAACCAAACTAGTAATCCGATGGTGAGTCCCGGAAGACTTAATGTGGCAATGTACGAAGGACCAATGTTTCAAAAATAAGGAAAGGTGTAAGGTTCCCTAGGACAAGGGGTTCCTCCATTGGTATTCCCAAGAGTTGATTCCATTAGCACCGACTCGACCTGAGGTCCATTAAGTAAAAAAAACAACACACACTATGAATCTAAGAAGAAAATAATCAAACAAAACATCCCACAATGAAACCACTAGTTGGTGATGAAATCCAACATCGCGAGATCAATATAGGAAGGGGAAGGGATAGAGTGGGTGGATTAGTTACATTGGTGACCTGCTTAACAGACTTATGCCTTAGTTCAAGCTTCCATGCAGTAATTGTGGATTTACCCTCCAAGGAGCCCAAGTGAGTTTGACCAATGTCTGTTCTAGGTACAGTGAGACTTCCCTTCACCGTCACCTTTTGTAAGACCCTGAAGATTATGGCTACTAAGGTCACCAACTCGTAGTCATCCCCTGGGAGGGTACAGTCGACAGTCCATTCCGAACTTATGGGCAGGATAACAAGTCCGAAATCCTTCGAGAGAACTGAGGACAAGTGGACCGGTAGAACTCTAGAGGACCTCGAACGGATTCAGAGTTCATGAAGCACCGAGACCAAATGAAGATAGTTGAGCCTTAAGAAGAACCCCCAATATATAATCTGACTACTACAAATGGTTGAACCACGAAGGGATAATCTCCATAACTCTCCCAAACACGACCTCGTGCGTAACCCCTGTGTGAGAGGGGGATCCCAGAAAGTCTATACGACAATTGGATTTTCTCTCCCTATGGAAAGATGCTAATGTTTGTTTGACAGCTTTGGAAAGACTCTGAGCGTTATCTGGTGCTAAAATACCGCAACTATTTGCATAGATACATTCAAATAGAAATGGAGTTCCTAGACATCGCCTCCTTGGGCATGACTTATAGATACGATGTCAAGATCGAGAAGAAATTTAAGCAGAAAAGGTGAGAGTTTGGATCTGCAAACCCCTCATAGCCGAAGCAGGGAAAAGGCAGCCCTAACCCGCACAACGAGGGACCAAGTTGAGATGGCCGCCCTCAGGACAACCAGTCCAAGCCGCAACACAAGAAGGGAAATGACAAGACGAAGAAGGATATAGGAAAATGGTGTGAGTACCATAAAAGTCCTTGGCACAACACTGAAGAATGCTGCTCCAAGTAGTCCCTCATGGCCGAGCTGAAGGCTTCCGAGTCAAAGGCCGATTCTGATTCCGAGTCAAATCCTGAAGGAGTAAAGAGGATTATCGATGCTGAAACCAGTGCCACTGTCGCTACCACTAAAGTTTGACCAAGTGAACTAGAAGAATCGGAGAAAGGGGAACGCCTCTTTCACTTGCAGATGTGGGTCAAGGGGGCTCTGCTTCATTTCATTGTCGATAGTGGTAGTCAAAAGAACCTGATTTCAACAGAGGTCGTCAAGCGGCTGGACCTACCAACGACACTACACCCACAACCCTACACCATCGAATTACTTTTACAAGGAAGAGATCTCTATGTTAGCCAATAATGTCGTCTTCCCTATGACATCAAGCCTTTCAAAGATGAGGTACTGTGTGATATTGCTCTCCTTGAAGTTTGTGATGTTTTTTTAGGAAAACCATATTTGTGGAAGTGTCATGCTTTGTATGAGTCTAGACCATGCAATGTTATTATTACTTTGGGTAGACAATTGTATAGGATCCCATAGGTAGCGCCACCTACTGCTATTTCTTTAATTTCTGCTAAGCAATGCAGTAAGGTCATTTCATAGACTAGGAAGTTTTTCTTCATTGTGATCTGTGCTCACAGTAAGCAAAAGGTCACCTCCACATCTGTGGCCTCTACACAATGCCTCTATTTGCAGCAGAAGAAAGTGGACGAGATTGTGGAAGAATACATAGACATCTTCTCATCACCTACAGGGGTACCGACACACTACCAAGTCAAGCATCGAATTGATATGACCCCCGATGCACCTCTACCTAATGGACCAGTCTGTCGGCATTCGCTGATGGAGAATGAAAAAGTCATGTATTAGATTCGATAGCTTCTTCAAAAGGGGGACATCATACCCAAATCCTCCCCTTGTGGAAGCTCGATTGTACTGGTGCAGAAGAAGGATGGGACTTGGTGAATCTGCATTGATTACAGAGCCTTAAACAAAATCACAGTCAAGAACCACTACCCCATTCCCAGGATTGATGACCTTCTTTACCAACTCAAGGGGGAAAAGTTCTTCAACAAGATTGACCTAAAGTCTGGCTAGCACCAGGTTCCCATCGAACCAACTGATGTATGGAAGACAACCTTCAAGTCTAAATAAGGTCTCTATGAATGGCTAGTCATGCCATTTGGCTTAACAAATGCACCAACCACTTTCATGAGGTTGATGGATGATGTATTGAGACCCTTCACCAATTCCTTTGTGGTAGTATATTTGGATGACATCCTCATCTTTAAAAGAACATGGGAGGAGCACATGTGACATATTCAACAGGTTTTGAGCACTCTGCGGCAACACAAACTTTAAGCCAACTTGGAAAAATTCTCTTTTGGAATGAACAGGGTCCAATACTTGGGCTACATTGTTGATGAGCATGGGGTACATGTTAATCCATCTAAGATCCAAGTCTTCCCTGATTGGCTAGCCACGATGACACTAATTGAGCTTTGGATCTTTTTGGGACTAGCCAACTTCTACCGATGGTTTGTGTTTGGATTCTCCCATATTGTCCGGGCCCTCAGCCAGGTGACCAAGGGGAGTGGTAGGGCCAAGTTCATGTGGGGGAAGGAGAAACAATGAGCATTCGATGATCTAAAGCATCACTTGTGCTTAGCTCCAATAATCTCTTTGTCTGATCTACAACAACCATTTGAGATTGAGACTCATGCATCTTAGTATGCTGTGGGCACAATTCTCACTCACCACGGGCATCTGATGACATACCATAGTGAGAAACTCTCTGATACTTTTCGAAAATACCCCACCTATGAAAAGGAAATGTATTCCATTGTACAAGCCTATCGTCAATGGAAACATTACATTTTGGGGAAGGAGATGATCATACACATTGATCACAAGCCTCTGTAGTTTATACAGACACAAGAGGAATTACAAAACGATCGCCATCATAAGTGTCCACCTACCTGCAATAGTTCCATATCAACATAAAGAATAATACATGTATCTCTAATCATGTCACTGAATGCCTCAGTCGACCTCCCATGGATTCACTCACCACTATGCTCCATTCTTGTGGACATAATGCATTTGAGTGGCCCCAACTTTATCAACAAGATCCAAAATTCGCCACCACCTATCATCTATTGGGTACAGGCACAACCGTCACTGATTTTCACACTCAGGACAGACTCTTATGCCACATGAGCCATCTATGTGTTCCTACAAGAGAGTGTGCAAAGCTGATTTGGGAAGCCCACTACAGTCGGGTTGCAGGACATTTTGGCGTGGAGAAAACTATAGTCGTTCTTCAAAAACATTGTTATTGGCCAAAATTTTGACAGGACGTCTGCAAGTATATTAGATCTTGCACAGCCTGTGCCATTTCCAAGCCAACCATCAAGAAACAAGGCTTATACACCCCTCTTCCTATTCCTAAGAAGCCTTGGGAATCCATCTCAATGGATTACATGTTTGGCTTTCTGTCCACCAAGCAAGGAAATGACTGTGTGTTTGTGGTCGTTGATCAGTTTTCAAAGATGGCCATCCTCACAACCTATAAGAAGAATGTCACAACGACAAATACTGCTAAGCTCTTCTTTGAACGAGTATGGGCCCACTTTGGGATACCACAAACCATCATATCTGACCGAGACAATAGGTTCCTCATCACCTTTTGGTCAAGTCTCTGGTCTCTGTTGGACACCAAGTTCACACAATCAACTAATTTCCACCCCCAAACTGATGGCCAAACATAGGTCGTCAATCAGATGATTGTGCACATCCTGCGCATGTACAATTCTAAGCATCCACGTACATGGGACGAGAGTCTCCCATATGTCCAACACAATTACAACAAGGCTCTCCATAGTTCCACCGACCATACCCCATTTCAGGTGGGTCCGGGATTCCAACCCTTGGGACCCATTGATGTTTCACTTCCTCTTGCCACTGCATAGACAAACTCTTCCCTTGATTAGTCTGTGATCGAGAAAGCCACCAGATTAATTGAGCAGATTCAGCACACCCGCCAATAGGTCCAGGATATTTTTCAGAAGTCCAACTCTAAGTACAAGCAACACCATGATCAACACAGGGTACCACAACAGTTTTAGATTGGTGACAAAGTCTGGTTACATTTGCAAAAGGAGCATCTCACCGAGCCCCATCAAAATTTTCTCCCACTTTGTTATGGGCCTTACACTATCACCAAGGTTGTGGGTAGCAATGATTTTGAGCTCAACACTCCACCCTTCCTTGGTTTACATCTAGTATTCAATGTGGACCTCCTTCGGCCATATTTTCCCCCATTATTGGACACCTCCGAGATCGCAGAACAACTGACACCAACAGATCTCAACCCTGACTGCATGGAACAAGAATCCACTAATCATATAGTGGAAACACAGGTCAAGGGCACTCACCAGCAACAAATCTAGATTTATCAGGTTGTCAAGGAAGGGCAACTCCTAAACCAAGGCAAGTGGCTCACCCAGGGAAAAATCTAGTAGAAGTTTCCTCACATGATGGGGGAACTCAACGTAATGGAGACCATTGCTTACTAAGGGGGGAGGATTGATCTAGGTGGATACTGGTGGCCACCCACCTATTCCAACTGACTCCTTGTGTCCATTTTTTGTTCAACACGTTCTTATGTACTACTTTTTAATTGTGGGTTCCACACTTTTGGGGTCGTCTGAAGCCCCACACATCCTCCAGGTGGATACGGATGGCCTCTCGCCTAATCCAACTGGCTTATTTTGTATGTTTTCATGTCAGCACATCTTTTTGTACTTTCAAGGCCGTTTTGGGGCCCTAAATGTGGTTTTTTGGGTCTCCACACTCAAGCATTAGAGCGAGTCAAAGTTTGAGGGAGGAATGTGTAGTTCTCTGAAAGACCTTTCCAACGACTATCATATGCCTAAAACGAAGGTCATATGCAAAAGTTACGACCCTTGTAATTTGAGGTACCAAATTACACCAACTTACCCATAGAACCCACATGACCTTTGGCATTTCACCTTCTAAGGTTAGGTTTTTGGGTGTCCTGGGTTTTGACATTCATGAGTAATATCAAAAAGGCCTCTAGAGCCTCATTGTAATCCATTCTTCTCAAACAGATGCGAGTAGCAGCCACATCTCTTCTTAGAGATAACAACTGCCATTCGAGCAAGTGTTTCAGTAATGCAGTTTTACAGTTTCAACCTATTTCATTATTTAATAGAATATATTGTTCATTGGATATTTGTGTTATTCTTTATATCTCTGTGTTTATTGTATTTAGTCTGTTAATCAGTTCATTCCACTCTTAAATCTAGATCAGCTGGTCTAACCAATCCATACCAATTAGACAATCATATGAACCCAAGGGTAGGATGTTCAAATTTGCCTTGGTACTTAGCCAATTCATGTCCATTGGACATGATTTAACCAACTCAACAACCTTTCTCTTGGCTCCTGTAGCTAGGTGTACCAACCCAGATTTCCCATGCTTGCTTCTTAGCAATTGCAATATTTCCACAAATCTAGGATCTATGTAACTATGACTAGATCCCGAGTCTATAAAAATAGTAGAGGCATGGTTATTGATCATACCTTCTACTTAAATCATGTGTGATTGAAACTTTTCTTGCTTGTTGTTTAGGGCTACATAGATCCTTGGAACACTTTTGTCCATGTTTTCCACTATTTTAGCTTGCTATACATTGTGGACAACACTCATTTTTTCACTTTTGTGAGGAAAATCTCTATACTTATGGTCTCCTTTACAACCCCAACATTGAATGGGTGTCTTCCTTGGCCTTTGCCCACCTACCTCAACCATTTTGTGCTCTCTAAAATATGGTTTTCTTTGAGGAATGTTTATGAAAAATGGTGTCTTGTTCCCCTTCTGCCCCTATTCCCTCTTAAACTTTTTATTGTCTTCCCAAGCTCTTTGGAAATTAGCCTTTCCTTTATGCTGATCATATAAGCACTTGGCCCTTCTTATAGTTTCCTCCAAAGTATTGGGATCATCATATTGAATCTTTTCATTGATAAAGGATGGCAACCCACTCAGATACCTCTGAATCTTAACGGTCTCATCTTTGATGAAGGAGACATACTTCAACAGTTCTAAAAATCTCCTTTCATACTCATCAATGGTCATGCTTCCCAACTTGAGTTCAAATAAATCTTTCGTATTTTTGTCATAATGCCTCTTGGTTAAGTATTTATTCTCAAAATGCTTCTTGAATTCCTTCCAAGTCACATTTTTCTCTCTAATGTGCTGCACTTGCACAAGTTGATCCCACCACATGGATGCCTTTCCTTTCAGCTAATAAATAAAAAATCTTCCCTCTACTTGAGAAGAGTAGTTATGTAATTGGAAGTACTTCCTCATGCCTAGTAGCCATGTCTTAGCATCCTTATCCTTCTATTGTTCACCATCAAAAGAAGGAGGATTTATTTTGTTCATTTCTCCTTTCAATTCATCCACCCCATACCTCTTATGCTTCTTGGAAGGGGATGGACTTGAGATTCTATTTTCTCTCTTATTGGAATGCCTTTGAGAGTGATGGTGATGTCTGCTACCACTCCTTGATCTTCCTTTTTCCTCGGGAGTCTTGTGGCTTCCTGATTTGTTGGAGCCACTCTCTTTATCCAACTTCTTTTCAATTATGTCCATGCTCTTCATTAACTTCATATTGAAGTCTTCCTGCTGCTATTTGGATTTCATAAGCCTTTCATTATCAACCTTGTGACTCTAGACATATGTCTGCAATTTTCTGATGGTCTCAACCGGATTTATGTTATCATCCTTTTCTTCTCAATGTCCATTGGATTTTGTTCCTTTCATACCCAAATGGACATTCATTCCTTTGATTTCATCTTCTTGACTGTAAGCCTCTTGTGCATCATCCATATCTCTGCACTTTGTGATAACTTTTCTATGTTCTAGGAGTTGTAATTATGCAAAAATGTGTAGCCAACAAAACTTTCTCAGACTAACCATTCTCAATAATTCATGAAAACACAAACCATTCTAATTTATTAATATATCAGACTCCTTTTTTGCTGATTTCCCAAGAAATTGACTATTCAGATCCAATTTCCGGGAGAAAAATTATCTTCTACTATTCAGAACCTTTCCAATGACTGCTTCTTTGCTCAATTCTGAGCTTTGAGAAAAAAGTTATGGAACTTTAATACTTGTGTTTTTTCTTTGCTGCACTCCTTGTGCAATTGATCTCTTTTCTCTTTTCTCTGAGCTATATTGCTCTTAGATATTTGATGGATCCTATCATAAAGTTCCCATGCCTTCAATACCTCTTATGATGTAGGTCTGAACCAGACGAAACCCATGGGCTTCCTTCCTAATCCCTTTTTCCTTCTTTAAAAAAGTTTTCGAGCATTTAGCCCCTTTTCTTTGGCCCCCAATCTCAGGTGACTGAGTGTGAGCATAGAGGAGCTTATCCAGAGCCTAGGGAACTTTGGGACTCTGGAAATTTAGTCTTTGATGGATTCCCTTTTTCAAATCATAAAAACCCCAGACCGTCGAACTGGTGAACTTGCGAAGAATGGTGGATTGACAATCCTCTTTCACTGTTCAAATATACGGTCAATAGGAGCTTTGGAACTCTGAGCTTTGAGAGTTCTAAGGCTCCATATTGCACTGCCTCCCAAATTGACGAATTATCGGAGATCCTCTCCTTCCTCCACATATTGTCTCCTGATCAATGATCAAGATTAACTTCGGCCCTTCGAGAGTTCTCGACTCAAGCAACCTGCAACTCAATTCCTATGGAGTACCAAGTCTTAGGAACTTGGGATCTAGCACCACACATCCTTTGTGATCAAAAATCTATATGGACTCCAGCCTTTAGGCCTTTGGAAGTCCTCGACCTCAACTTCTTATGCCTTGAATCCTCTGGAACAAGTCTCCAGACTACGAGATCTAATTTCGCGTGTCCTCTCCCGATCAATGGTGAGGATTTACTCCACTCTCCAGAGCTTCAGGGGTTCCACCTACCTCACACTTCATTCATTCCGAACGCCGAATTGGTGAACTCCCGAGATCCACTTAGTACAATTATCATCAATCAAGGTGGTGACACATGGACCCACCATCGAGTGACACGTGTCAGGTCCCAATCGGTACTAAGGACTGTCAAAAGTACAAAAAAAAATGACACATGGAAGACTTACGGTAGGTCCACGTCACCTAGGTGACATCATCATTCCATGTCACATCCACTTCTTCGGGACTTCGGGGCTCTGGAACTCCGAAGCTTAAGGACTCTGGGGCTTCAAGACTTCGGGACTCCGGAGCTTCGGGACTTCGAGACTTTGGGACTTCGGGACTTCGGAGCTTCGAAGCTTCGAGGCTCCGAGACTTCAGACTATTTCACATATGCACACCCCAAAACTCCCAAACTACGAATTTTTGAACGCTACCATGTCACCCTCGATGATGTCATCATGTCACAACACTTTGGCGCTCTGGGACTACGGGGATCTCTTCCTCCCGCTCAACCACAAACCATTTCTTTCTGAGTGCTAAATTGTCGAACTTTCGGACACTTGTTAATCTACTGACACGTGTCTCTGATAACAAATGGTCTATATTAACTCTGGAGTTCAAGACTTCAAGAGATTTCCCTCCTGGTAGCTTGAGGACTCGCTTCTCCCGGAGTGTCGAACCTCCAAACCACCGAACTACCTGGGAAATACAACAAATCTCCTCCTCCCGAATGACGTATAGTTGAGAGTCACTCTGGGACTTTGGAGCTTTGACTACTTTCTCTGCTATAGTTTTAAAATAGCTAGAGGGGCAAAGTCCGAAGGATTTTTGTGCTTAACCTCCATGTATCTTCTCCGGATCCGACGATTGTGAGGGATATGTCTTCTTTCAAATGAATCCAACGACCTAAAATTAAAATTTGTGGCCCAATACCATGATTACCACGGTCTACTTTCTCTGCTAACTATCTCAAACCGCTATACCTCCCAAGCTTTCAAATACCACCTAGGAGCTTTCTCAGCAATGCTCTGGCACTCTGTACATCAAAGACCTATGGAATTTTGACTCCAAATTCCACATTCATGGCCCATATAGGTTCAGTGCTGAAACCTTGGGTTATGATACTAATTTTTGGCATCCCCGGGCTGCCAAGCTGGGAAAACACTATTTCAAAAGAAACTTACTTTCATTTTTTTTGGCAGAATTTACCATACTTAACAACTTAAAAACAACATCTACTTTCTGCTAACATACATTTATAAGGTAAATTTCAATAGACATAACATTTTTCTACAACACAAATTTATGCGGAAATCAGAGTAAAACATACATGCAACAACACATGCAATTCTTATAAATATAAAGACATGTACATAGTACACAACAAATGAATTAACATAGAAATGGTACTTATCTTTTTATGAGAATACCACCAACTACGTGCAAAAATTCCACGAACCTCCCAATCTTAGACCACACTGCTCATCACTCTCAGTAGTGGGTCACCCCCGAGCTAGGACTAAACTCCATCGGGAAAGGGATTCCTAAATTAGGATGAGAATACAGATAGTTTCACTATGCAACATGAAGTATTCCCTCCCATGAGCCTACTTACGCCCACCGCTCATAGACTCTCATTCCCCACATGCATGTCCCACCCAGAGAATATGCACCTTCACTATTCCACAGTCCATCAAGTGCTCCAGTTCCCTTCTAGGGCTTCAACAACATGCCAGATCAAGAATTATCAGATCTTTGTAGCTGCTGCTGGACTCCCTCTAGGAGGAATCACTTCCCCAACAATCTCTCTCCCACCTAGAGAGAGTGGCTCACATGCTTGACAACTTGCTTCTTCAATCCACGGGCTTGAAAACCCGCCTCTTCAAAACCATAGGCTTGACAACCTGCTTCTTCTATCCAACTCCTAAGTCAAACATGTAACCATAGTAGCAAAATCGGGTAAGGGTTTTGGTAATGACAACAAGCCACACCAGTCTAGAGAAAAACGTGTGTAGCAACAACAAGATGGATAGGGTGTGATATGGCTTAGGCATTGTGTAGTTGTGTTGTGACTCACAGACAAAACGAGTTAGCTTCATGGGTTGTAGGTTCAAAGATTGTAGAGGTTAATGATGGAGGAATGGTTGGTTGCGTGACTTATTAGTTTGAGTGCTTGTGTGAGTGGGGAGCATGGCAAGAATGGCAGAGAACCCCTCAGAACGATGGATTTCCCTCCATAAAATTGCACGCGACCATGTTGACACATGGATTTCTTGGGAGCTCCTCCCTCTCCAGTTGGAGTTCGTTCCTCTCCCCAAAGGAACTTAGGATAACTTCAGTTATTTCCCAAACCTTAGTCTTTAGGAAATAATAATATAATAGTACTCCCTTAGAGATAATCCCTCTAGCTTAGCCCTCTTCCTAGCCTCTTAGCCCCTTCCCTTTAACTACCCAGTGGAACTTAGTCCCCCATAACTCTTTCTTCGTGGTCGGTTACATACAACAATGTAATTATATTACTGATGTGATTATTTACATATACAAAATCAGGCTCCCTAGCCTTCAACATCTAGGTTCTCTAGCCTAATAAACACATAAGCCTCCCAACTTATAAACACTTGGCTCACCATCCTATAAACATCATTAAACATCATTACAATCCAGCAGGGGATCGACCTCGGGGTATTACAACATGACATAAAGGTTAAGGAATGTTGCAATCCACACAAGCCTTCAAGAATCTCAGAATGAGACATATCACTTGTTGAACATTGTAATGTGACATAACCATTGAGGAACATTGCATTTTGACATAAATTCAAGCAAGATGAACATCATAATGTGATAGTCATTGGGGAATATTACAATCCAATGTATCCCTTAAGGAATGTTGCAATGCAACACATCCCTTGATGAACATCACAATCTGGCATAGCCATTGAGAAATGTACCAATTTGACATAAGTCAACCAAGATGAATGTCCTAATGCAACATAACCACATTATCAACCTCTTTGTGTCACAATGCGACATATTGTTATGATCCAATGCCTTAAAAATGTTAAAAAAAAATGATTATAGTCCACTTCGAGGGGGGAACCTCCTTTTATAATATATCCAATTCAGAATACAATATCAGATGAGATAAGATGATCCTATTACTAGGTCTCATTGGTATTATATAGGAGACAAAAGGTACAATCATAATGAAAGGGTGTGATGAAGGGTTTCAGAACCTACATACAAATATAACACAAGAAGTGTAATAATTCAATAAGGGGATTAATAAGGGGTTTTATACATAGCATGGGATTTCTATGGGTCTTTTTCTAGGGTTTAACATGATCCTCCCATTAAAACAAGTGTTTTCCTCAACACTTGACAACCACAAGTGTGTATGCATGAAGAAATCATCTTCCCATGCCGCCTCTTCCACTAGTAGGTTCTTCCATTTGACGAGTTACTACGTAATTGTTCGATTTTGCATCTTCTTGATCCTTATTTCAAATATTTTTTCTAGTTCTAGTATGAATTTCCATTCTCCATTAATCTTTGATGAAATAGTTTGCACTGTGATCTTGTCTTTGGTTATCTTATTTAAGAAAGAAACATGGAAGATTGGATGTACACTTCCTTATCCCGGATGAATACCATGGGCATGATATTGAGAAAGTGGAAGACCCTTAAGCATTTCTCCAAATACCTTGGAATTATTTTTGATAAATTTTTGGAGATCCATTGGAGCAGAGGATATAGATGTTTGAACATCTATTGAGCTCAATTGTGCAATTACACCATGGTGTCCCTTTTTGAGTAATTTTTTCATGTTGTTATAGATATCACTTTAGAGGGTTTCCCTTGGATACCTCTAAGCTCAATTTTCTTGCCTTCTAAGGAAAATATCATGAAAATATCTTGAAAATTAAGGGCCATTGTTCCCAATGATTATAACCATTGGAACCCTAATACAACATCAACACGACCCATTATGATGGAAATCATGGGACTATCCAATAAATACTCCCCCATATTGATTTTAATACTATGGCACTTCCCAGAAAAATTTATGGTACCTCCATCTTCAATCGTTACTTGAAACTTTGGTGCTAGTTATACAAAGAAATTGAGATCTATTGCTAATTTGTAATTGATGAAGTTATGGGTACTACCAGAATAAATCAACATTGTTACCTTTTTCCTTTTGATATGTCCTTCTATCTTGAGGGTTTGTGGAGTATTGATATTGGCCAATGCATGACAAGATATTGTTGGAGTAGTCTCTTCTAGCTCTAGATCTTGTGATGGTTCCAATTCTTGATCTTCTTCCTCTTCATTGTCTATGTAGAATACTTTCTGCTCGCTGCATTTATGTGCCTTACTATACTTGTTACAATTGAAACATAGTCCCTTTTCTCTTATTTCATCCATTTGTTGAGGTGTCAACCTTTACGGTTGAAGTATGCTTGTCTTATGAACCCCAAAATGATCTATGGTTCTTGTGTATGCTCCAATGGTAGACTTGTGTGTAGCCTTATTCTTGTCTTGAATATGATGAGAATATTGCATAGCTTCCATAATATTTGTAGGATGTCTTAATAAAATATCATGTTTAATTTCCTCTTTTAATCCACCCATGTAATCTTGCAATAATTGTTCATCACTTATGTCATCCACCCTTGTGACCAATACCTGGAATTATGAATTATAATATTCAATATCACCTAAGTTCTTGATTCTTGTCAATTGACTGAAGTATTCATGTTCCCAAACTTTCCCATATTGTGCTTCTAACTCTCTTGTAAATAGACCCCAAGTATAATGATAAAAAGGGGGCTTCCTTTTAACTACCCATTGATACCATTGATATGGTTTTATCTAAAATTTCAAATTTTCTATGTGAATCCTTTTCTTATCATCCATAATATTATGCAGTTCAAAATATTTCTCTATTTGTTTCACCTAGGTAAAGACATCTATTCTATCGAAACTCTTTAATTCAATATTGGGATAGTTGAATTTAGGACCCCCACCACAATTAACTCCACTATTAGAGTTAAATCCACTTGAAAATTGCTTATTATCAACATGTTGTTCAACATGAATACTACCTTTATTTTCACGAGTTCCTTGCATTTTGATATCTTCTTTAGGGAGTCTCTCATATAGAGCCTGAAAGAACATTGAAGACATGGAATTTTGTATTTCTTTCTTATTTTCATCCATCCTCTTATCAATTTTTTCCCTATGTTCATCAATCTTCTTGTCCATCTGGCTATAAATCTCTTGGATTTCATCTCGAGTCATGGTTGAGCTCTCTATATGTTTAGTGGGTGAAGTAATTTTTGGAGGAGACCTTGGAGACATGAGACAAAATTCTAATGCTCCTATTTTCTCTCTTTATCACAAATTTTGAATCACCAAAAATAGATATTCCACTATAAGGTTATGTCAATTGTAAGTTACGTACCTTTCAAATCCTTAATTTGAAGTCTATCCTCTTGGTCGACCTTCCTTCTGATGTATTTTTGCAATTTTGGCTCTTCCGAGTCTGAAATTTCAGCCTGTTTTACTATGATATATCCTCTCTGCAATGCCATAGGTCTGACCAAAATTTGGTGTGCCAAGTGAAAGTTATGATAACTTTCCCAAACCTTTCTGCTTTTTGGAATTTTTATGGAGAGCGAACTTGTAATGAATTCCATGTGTCCAATATTTGATACCTGGATATGAAAATTGTACCAGAAATACTAAGGACTATCCTATTTCAAATGCAACTAGTCTCATTGAATTTGGAGCCTCACTGAATAAGATATGAAAATTTTGCTTGGAAAACTTGTTTGAGACCTATAATAGGACTAGTCAAAAACCCTATCTTCCACAAGGTGTATCTCTGAAAGTGTAATGACCCATATGATAAAATTTATATCACAGATACCTTGTAATGTATTTTAATAACCTCCAAGTTTCTCTATCTGAATCATCCCATAAAAAGGTTATAGAGAAAATGCTAAGCTGACTTGCTTGGAGAAGAAAAAACCCTAGGATCAATGCTCTGATACCAAATGTTATGATTCAACGCATTAAAAAATGATAAAAAGTCAATGATTATAGTCCACTTTGAGGGAGAAACCTCTTTTTACAATATATCCAATTCAAAATACAATATGATATAAGATAAGATTATCCTAAGACTATGTCTCCTTGGTATATATATATATATATATATATATATATATATATATAGGAGACAAAGGGTACAATTATAATGAAAGGGTGCGATGAAGGGGTTTAGAGCCTACATACAAATATAACACAAGAAATGTAATAATTCAATAAGGGGTTTTATACATAACATGGGCTTTGTATGAGGATTTGTCTAGGGATTAACACATACTATTTTAGACAACCTCCTAATGTCACAATGTAATATAATATTGTAGCCACCCATAATGTTGCAATTTGAAATTTTGAATTCAACCTCTTAATGTCATGATCTAAAATAAAATTCAAGTCAAACTCTTATGTTGCAAGGTGGCATAATATTTAATTCCTCCATAATTTTACTTGTGACATAATATTGAAGTCAAACTCTTCATGTCACAAATTCAACCATGGTCAACCATAGTCAATATTGGTTCATTGTGGTCCACCATAGTCAACCATGAGAAAACATTGAGGAACATTGCAATCCAACTTATCTCTTCATAAAATGGTGCAATGTGAAACAACCATTGAGAAACATTATAATTTGACATAAGTCCACTAAGTTGAATGTCGCAATGTAACATAACCATTAAGGAACATCACAAATTTGACATAACCTTTAATTAATGTCACAACGTGACATAACCATTGAGGAATGTAGTGATTCCACATAATTCAATCAATATGAATATCGTAATGCATCATAACATTTCAAGAACATCTCAATGAAATGTAACGCTTGAGGAATGTTGCAAAACAACATAACCCTTGATTAACATTGCAATGCAGAATATAGAAATTTGATATAAGTTAACAAAAATGAACATTGCATGTGACATAACCATTGGGGAACATTGCATTCCAACATAACCCTTGAGGAATGTTGCAATATGACATAACCCTTAATGGATGTCGAAATGTGACACAACCATTGAAGAACATATCAATTTGTCATTAGTCAACCAAGATAGTGCTACTTTGTGACATAACCATAGTAAACCAAAGTCAAGCATGGTCAACCATAATAAGAATGGCCAAGCATGGTTAAGCATGGCCAATCATTGTCGATTGTAGTAAACCATAATTAATCATTGTCGACCATGGTTAACCAAAGTCAAACAATGTGAACTATAACCAACCAAAGTCAAATAAAATTAACTGAATTAAACTATCATTAAACATGGTCAACCATAATCATCCATAGACAACCATTCCCAACATGGTTAACCAAAATCAACCATAGTCAATGTTGCTCAATTGTGGTCAACCATGTTTAACCATAGACAATCATGATGATCGAGATTTTGCTAAGAATGACATGAACGAAGAAATATAAAAAAAATATAACAAGGAAATACACAGAGATATAGCAAGGAACATAGTAATATAGTAAAACTCAGATTCTATTAATGACTATCTGGAATACAAAAAACTGTAAAATGCAAAGCACACAAGCTAGCTAGAATGTGGCGGTAGCTTATCTCTGAAGAGAGATGTGTTGGCTATGCTCATTCACAGGAAGTTGTGTTTAAAATAAGGCTCGAAAGGCCTTTTTAACATAAATCATTATTGATAAAACTCTAAACATCCAAAAACATAACCCCGAAAGATGAAACACCAAAAGGTTTGCGGGCCCTAATGGGGGTAGTTGATACATCAACTTCCCAAGGGTATAACATTTGCATGCGATCTCCATTTGGGATGCTTGGTATACCGTTAGAAAGGTAATAACTGAGGAGTACACATTTTGAATGGTCAAGTAGATATAAAACCTTGTTTAGGGCCTCAAAACAATCCCAAAAGCTCTGGACCCAAAAAAATCATAGAAAATTTCCAAGGTGGAAAATTGTGTTTTGAGACAATGGAATAGGTGGGTGGCCACCGATATCCACCTAGATCATTCCAATCCCCTTAGGAAGAAATGTTCCCCATTTCATTAAGTTCCCATGGGATATGGGGAAGCTTTATTGAATTTGAACCTTGGTGAGTCTCTTTCCTTTCTGAAGAAGTTGTCCTGCTTATACTTGTCATTAGCTTGTTGAAAGATGTCATGAACCTGTTGTTGGAGGGGTTGGTTATGTTCAACCAATTTGGCTGCATGATATTCCTTGGTCTAAGTGTGGAAGGACTCTGTTGATGGAGGTGTAGTATGAAGAGATATATTAATAGGGGCTAATGGTTGGAACCCCAAGCACACCTAAAAAGGGTTGTGGTCAATAGATCTATGAAGGGATCTGTTATAGCTTGGTTTAAATATGCAGTGTGGAGGTACCCCCGTAGGTGAAGCAAGAGTATCTTTCTGCTCTTCTAAAATCTTGTCAACTTACTTCCGTTGGTTAGAAAGGTCTTGGGCCAAGGCTATAGTTGTCACATTGTCATTTTGTTCACCTTTTAACTGAATCATGAAGAGGCTAAAATTTTTGGTATGAGAGATTACTTTGCAACACTGTTTCACTGCAACAACAGTCAGAACTACCTATGGTATCCTATAGAGATGACCCCCTAGCATAACAATGACACTATGAGGTCAAGACTCATAAACAACATGACACTTCCACATATATGGTTGGCCTAAAAGAACATCACAGACTTCAAGTGGAGCAACATCACACAATACCTCATCCTTGAAGGGTTTGATGCCATGGGACATGCGACACTGCTGACTGATGCAGAGATCTCATCTATGGTGAAGCCACCTGATGTTGTATGGTTGTGGGTGTGGTATTGTCAACAAATCTAGTTCCTTAACGACCGTTGCTGAGATTAGGTTCTTTGGATTCTACTATAAACGATGAAATGCAGTGGGGTCCCCTTCACCCACATCTGTGAATGGAAGAGGAACTCCCCCTCCTCAAGGTCCCCTAGTTCTTTTGGTTGGATTGTTGTGGTCATGATGGTGAAAGTGGTTTCTGCATCAATGATACGTTTCCTTTTATTGTTTTCTGAATTAGAGTTCGAGTCGAGGTTCAACTCTTTTTCTTTGAGCTCGACCACCAATAACTGTTTTGAGCAACATTCATTGGTGTTGTGCCAAGGGATTTTGTGGAATTCACATCACTTTCCAATGTCCTTCTTCATTTTCCTATTACCCTTATTTTCCTACGACTTGGATTGGTTGTATTGAGGTTGGTTGTTCTGTGAGTTAGGGCCGCCTTTACCATACTACAACTGTTGTGGATTCCCAGACCCAAACTCTTGCTTGTTCTACTACTTAAATTTCTGCTCGATTTTGACAACTTATCGATAATCATTTCATAGTGACGAGATTTCCATAAATTCCATTTTTGTTTAGATGTACATGTGTAGACCCCCACGATATTTTAGAACCAGATGTTGCTCAGAGTCTTTGATACCCATCTTGGTGTGTAAGGTATGGAAGGTATTTTTGAACTCTGAAACTGTTTGGCCCCTATTTTGACGTAGTGTGGTCCATCTCATGTATTGGTCATCATAGTTTCCAATAGGGTAATATCATTCCTTGATGAAATCCATAAAACAGTCTCAAGGGGGCTCGACCCAAATATTCCAGACTTCTCTGTGGATTTTTTCTTATAGTAAGTCTCCCATCAATATTTGACATGGGGGGCAGCCTTCAGGAGAGCACATGTTTATATTTTCCCTATTGGAAAAATTGTGAACAAAGAAGCAACCTTCTAGTAGATTTAACCACTTTTCCAAAGCATCTACATCTATTTGACCTTCAAATATGGGAATATCAAAATTAACTTGTACCTTGAATGGGGCAGCGTCTCCAAAGTGGTGTCTTAACAAAGACACACCTGCTATTGTTGGCAATGGTTGAAGGATTTGGGAAAAATTATCCATCATCTCAATCCTCTGTTGCACAAGAACTTCCGCGAGCAATAGTTTGGTAGGATCTCCTGCTTCTTCGTCTCTCTTTTCTTCCGCCATGGGAGGTTGCTTGGGCTGGTTTCCTTAAGAGAAACTAGCTCAAGATCCAACTCTCTATACTCTAATCTCGCCGGGGGCATGCACTGAGAAATGTCAAGGAGTAGACTGCTCTAATACCATTGATCCATATTTTGCCAAGAATGATATGAAGTAAGAGATATAACAAGGAAATACACATAGATATTGCAAGGAACATAGTAATTCAATAAAACTCAGATTCTATTAATGACTGCCTAGAATAAAAAATACTATAAAATGCAAAGCACACAAGCTAGCTAAAATGGTGGTATCTTATCTTTGAAGAAAGATGCATCGACTACACTCATTCATAAGAAGTCGTGTTTACAATGAGACTCAAAAGACATTTTTAACATAAAACACTAATGAAAAAACCTAAAACATCCAAAAACCTAATCCTGGAAGATGAAACACCAAAAGATTTGCGGGCCTTGATGGCGATAGTTGATATGTCAACTTCTCGAGGGCGTAACTTTTGCATACGATCTTCGTTTGGGGCGCTTGGTATACCATTGAAAAGGTTTAGCCAATGAGTACACATTTTGAATGGTCAAGTAGATAGAAAACATTGTTAGGGCCTTAAAACGACCCTTGAAGTTCTAGACCCAAAAAATTCGTAGAAAATTTTCAAGGTGGAAAATTGTGTTTTAAGCCAATGGAATATGTGGGTGGCCACTGATATCCACCTAGATCACAAGCAATGTGAATCATGGCCAACCAAATTCAAACACAATCAACTAAATTCAACTATCATTAAACATGGTCAACCATACTAATCCATATACAACCATACCCAACATGGTTAACCAAAATCAACCATAGTCAATCTTGCTCAATTGTGGTCAACCATGTTTAACCATAGACAAACATGGTCAATAAAAATAAACCAAAGTCAATCATAGTCAACCAAAGACAACCATAGTAAAACATGGTCAACCATAGTCAACATGGTCAACCATGGTTTATCATGGTCAACTATTGTTAACCATTATCAAACATGGTCTACCATGGTTGAGAAAATTCCACCATGGTCGACCTAAGTTAAGAAAAGCCAACCATTATCAAACATGGTCAAACAAAGTTAACATAGTCAACTAAAGTCAACCATAGTCAAATATAGTTTAGCATAGTTTAACATGGTAAACTAAAGTCAATCATGCTTAACCATAACCATGCATGGTTAATGATAATCAACTTCGTTCCACCATATTGAACCATGACTAACCATTGCCAACCATGGCTAACCATAATCAAACATGGACAACCATGTCAAATAATGCTAAACCATAGTCAACCATGGTCATCCAAAGTCAACCATAGTCAAACAGTTTTAACCTTAGTTAACCATAATCAAACATGGTAGACCATGGTTGACAACCATTGTCAAACACAATCAACCATATTCAAACATGGTCAAGCATTCTTAACTATGGTCAAACATATTAAATTATACCAACCATGGTCAACTATATTCAAGCATGGTTGAATATGGTCATCCATAGTCAACCATGTTCAAACATGGTCAACCATTGTTAACTATACTCAAACATCGTCAACCATGGTTAAACATAGTCAACCATGGTCAACTATACTCAAACATCATCAACCATTGTTAAACATAGTCAACCATGGTTAACTAGTTAACCATGATCAACCAAATCAACCATACTCAAACATAGTCAACCAAAGAAACATATTCAAGGAAAGTCGACCAAAATTGAACATGGTCAACCATGGTCAATAATAGTCTAACATAATGAATCATCTTCAATCAAATTCATCCACAATTAACCATGGTGGATGGAAGTAAATCATAATCAACCATAGTCACACATAATCAACCATGGCCAAGGCCAACCAAAGTAAACCATGGTAAAATATAATCAAACACTATCAATATGTGAGCTTAACTTGATAAACTGAGGCATTCAAAGATGGTTGACTTTGCCCAAAATCTCCAATTAAAATAAAGATGCTCCATGATCAACCATAATCAAACACGATAAAATATAATCAACTATAATAAAATATCATAAATATTTTAAAATTAATTATATTCATATTTTAATTCAAAATCTAATAATCCTTCCATAATATCAACTAACACAATCACATAAACATAATAAAAAAATATATATTACTATACTATACAATTTCCACCTTTTATAACTAATGTGACAACCTACTTATATCGACCTTTTATAATTAATGTGACAACCTACTTATATCACCCTGACAACCTACTTATATCAACCAAACCAAGTTGTGTTGTTGTGTTAGTTTTAAATTCATTCAACAACTTTATTGTATAGTGTTAGTTTTAAATTCATTGAACGACTAGTTCACCCTACAACTTTCCTCACAACTATTCAATCCCACTCACGTTATTATTCTTTCAAAATATTGTTTTTTAATAAATAATTTTAAAAATATATAAAATATTATTTTAACATTAATGCAAGGTAATGATATTGATCATGGGATAATGCAATTGGTAAGACGGGTATATATATTTTTTTTGGTTCGAGGAAAAGTTCTAGTTTGGATCTTGTATTTTTGAGATTGGGATTTAGCATCATATATCATCTACGAAGTGGGAAAGTATCTGGTGAATTTCCCATAATATTTATTGTGATAAGAAAAAAAAATAATAAAATTGACTTAAATTTAGCACCACGTATCATCCACTAAGTAAAGCACTAAGTAAAGAAGTATCTAGTAAGTTTACTGTAACATTTATGAAACTTAAAAAAAAATGTTACCATAATGCCATAATATTGAGAGTATTATTTAATTTTACACCTGCACCGAAATTCTGCCATAACATTGAGTGAAGTAATCAATTCAAATGCAGCTTTATGAGAAGTAGTACTTCCAACACTAATCAAAATCATAAGGACAACCAACCAGTCGCGCTGAAACCGATACCACACAGTCGCCTACTGGATTGGCTGATAGATGAGCGCATACTCATCATTATCGCTATAAATATATTCGACTCCTACTGATTGGACGTGAATGGTTTGCAGTTTTGAGTAGCGGAAGAAGAAGAAGAGAAGGGATAGGCATTCATATTAATATGAATACGAAGACTATGAATATTGAAGACGAGACCGTGCAATCTGCTTTGCACGCAGTGATTGTGCCATTTCCTTTGCAAAGTCATGTTAACGCTCTCATGAATCTGGCACAGCTGCTAGCTATGCGAGGGTTTTTCATCACTTTCGTCAATACTGAATGGATCCATAAACGCATGCTCCAAGTTTCCACCAATTCTCTTATTTCTCTCGTTTCCAGAGGCGAGTTGGAGCAGCGCGGCAGGAAAATTCGATTTCTGTGTATTCCCGATGGCTTACCGCCGGACCACGGCCGCGCCTCCAACCTCGGCGACTATTTTCTTGCACTGCAAAAATTGAGCCCCGCATTGGAGCACCTCCTTCGCAGCAGCAGCGGCAATGATGAGAAATATTCATTCCCAGCTATCACATGCATCGTGGCAGATTGCGTGATGTCTTGCACGGAGCAGGTCGCCACAAATATGAAAGTGCCCAGGGTTATCTTCTGGCCTCTATGTGCTACTGCCTCCATTGCCCAGTGCTACGCTACCTTTCTTATTTCTCACGGACACATTCCTGTCACAAGTAAGCACACGTCTCTCCACTACTTCTGTTTTTGTTTTTTCCTCCCTTTCAACAATTTCCGTTTTCGTTTCTTGATCTGCAATAACTAACTTCAATTATAATTCCTGGGGGGCCTTTGTAAGTGCAGTAAGTGAAGCGAACAATGAAGAGAAAATGATCAGTTGTCTCCCAGGTAATATCCCACCTTTGAGGCCAAGTGACTTGATTTCCTTCTACCGCGCTGAGGATCCGTCAGACATTCTTTTCAATGCCTTTCTCTATGAATCACAGAAGCAGAGTAAAGGGGACTACGTACTGGTCAACACGTTTGAGGAGCTGGAAGGGAGGGACACCGTAACGGCACTCTCTTTGAATGGATGTCCTGCTCTGGCGATAGGACCTCTATTCCTTCCTAATTTCTTACAAGGAAGGGATTCGTGCTGCAGTCTGTGGGAGGAGGAGGAGGAGAGCTGTCTGACATGGTTGGATATGCAACATACAGCATCCGTTATATACGTTTCCTTTGGCAGCTTGGCTGTCAAATCTCAGCAGCAACTGGAGCAGCTGGCGCTAGGGTTAGAGGGTACCGGGCAGCCTTTCTTGTGGGTTCTCCGCTCGGATATCGCAGAAGGCAAGCCTGCTGTTTTACCGGAGGGCTTTGAAGAGCGAACGAAGGAGCGGGCACTAATTGTGAGGTGGGCACCGCAGTTGAAAGTCCTTTCCCACACATCAGTGGGATTATTCCTCACACACAGCGGATGGAACTCTACCTTGGAGAGCATGAGCATGGGAGTCCCTGTTTTGGGATTCCCCTATTTTGGCGATCAGTTTCTCAACTGCAGATTCGCCAAGGATGTGTGGGAGATCGGTCTGGATTTTGAAGGAGTGGACGTGGATGACCAGAAGGTGGTGCCAAAGGAAGAGGTGGAGGATACTGTGAAGAGAATGATGAGAAGTAGCGAAGGAAAGCAGTTGAGAGAGAACGCTCTGAAGCTTAAGGAGTGTGCAACGCGAGCAGTACTCCCAGGAGGGTCTTCTTTTCTGAACTTAAACACTTTCGTGGAAGACATGGCGAGGAAAGTAGCAGCCCAATTGCGGAACGAAACCAAGTGACCAGTGATGCTGGAGAATGTCCAGACTGTTTCACTTCTGCAGTCGACAGCGCATCGCATCGCATCGCATCGCATGATTTACAGCTTGATATAACTCGTAATAAATTGTGATACAGCCATCCATCTATATATTTGTTTTTCTCAACGTAAATAATGTATGTGCGTCGCATTGAAATTATGCTATCATCCAAAAGCACGTGGAGCAGAGAAAATTATCAAAATGATGTTGGTATAATTATCTAAAAATACTATATTGCAGTTAAATGTAGTTGATTGATGCACTTAAATCTAGTTGGTTAGTGCAGATTCTACGTGTTAATTAGCATACTCTGAAGCTAGGAAAAGGGAAGCCCAAAAAAACTAAGTAACTTATGTTTGTATGACCAACATAATATTAATATTCATTGAGATATTAATCAATGAAATAAAAATAATATAGAGAAATTAATAGTGTATAATTTTTTTCAAGTATATAGTAATTAATAACAACTATTTTATAAAAGTGGTTGATATAAGTTGATAGGCATTATTAATTTATATATTTTGAATAACAAACAATCCTTAATTATTATCTTTTGACAAAAAACATTTATTATTTGTGCATTTAGTTATATTAAGTTTCATTGTTCAACATGTATTTCCCAACTAACTAGACAGGGAGTGTGTTGCCATGCAACCCTTGTTAATTAATACATTGCTAAAATATCCTTACACTAATAAAGTTAATACATAAATAAAGTATAACTATACTAATAAAGTAATAATACATTCATCTTAATGTATTTAGTAATACAATACTACATTACTATAATGTATAAATGAAAGTACTAATACATTAATATCTTAATATATAATACATTAATAATACATTAACATTAATATCTTAATGTATAATATATTAATAATACATTAATAAAACAATAATACATTGAACTTAATTTATTTACTAAAATAATATAATTAAAATATTAATATATTAATGTATAATATAACATATCTAATAATGCAATTAATTAATTTATTGATACATTAAATACATTATTGACTAATACATTGTTAAATTATTAATTAATATATTGCTAAAATTTTAATACACAAATAAATTATTACATTGATTTAATACATTATTATACTAATAATACATTAAATATATATATATTTCATATATTAAATGCATTAATAAAAACATTATTAAAATATTTATACATTAACAAAATTTTATTACACTAATGTATTAATGTATGTTTTAATGTATTAATTAATGAATATATAAATTAAAGTACTAATACATTAATATCTTAATATATAATACATTAATAAAACAATGTATTAATTAAAACATTATTAAAATATTAATACATTAATGTATAACAAAACATATCAAAGTATTAATACATTAATAATGTAATTTATTAATTAATTGATATATTAAATACATTATAAAATAATTACAAAATAAGAAAGTGTCAGGTCGGCCCTAATGTTAAAAGCAAGTGACATAAATGGTATAAATAAACATCATTATAAATTCATTTGATACAAGTCAAATTTTAGAGGGAAGAAGAAGTAAAAGAAGGCCGGATTTCAAGGGAGGATGAAGTCTTTTGGTGATGTGTTCCAAGGTATGTTATTTTCAGGTCATCTTACCATTTTTGTTACAACTATTTTTCTAGAACGATTCAGATGGTGAAATCATTATGGTATTTATAAGACATATCAAGGTACCTCTGGTAAACATTTCATCACTTGATTCACTATAATTATGGAGATACACTCTGTGGAAGATAGGGTTTGTGACCAGTCCTGAAGCTAGTCAATAAACAAGTGTTCCGGGTAAAACAGTCATAACTTCTTCATATAGAATCCAAATGAAGTGGGACCACTTCCATTAGAAATATTATGGACTTTAGCTTCTTGTATGTGAGTTTTAGAATTGGATGTTAAATATTGAGTGCGGGGCATGCTGTACAAGTTGGGTCTTATGAACAAACTATAATTGAATAAAGTCTACCATTCTTTCTATAACCTCTTTTTGGGGAGGATTCAAGGAGTGAAAATTGGAGGAGTTTCAGAGAATACATTGAGTAATATTATCTACAGGATCAGAGTACTCCAAGAATTGAAGAATAACAGAAATTGAAGAAGTCTCAGGAAGCATTATCAGCTTCTATGTGATGATTGGTTGATGGTGATGATTTAATGTAAAGTTTTATTATCTCTCATATATTCTTGGGTGGAAGGAAGGTGCAAGGATGGAGATTTCAACTCTCTCTTGATATTGGAGGATTGTATCTTCCTCTTGGAGGTTTATCCCTCCCTCTACATTTGGAAGTTGTAGCTACCTTTGGAAGTCATTACTTCCCTTGAACAATAAACTATTGATTATTTC